>CAUYQG010052229.1:0-11921 GCA_963574415.1 Tarsius wallacei
GGGAGTGGCCACTGCACTCTAGTCTGGGTGACAGAGTGAGACTCCAACTCAAAAAAAAGAAAGAAACTTCAGCAGAGGGCAGTGCCTGGAGAGGGGTTCAGCTGATTGCTGTCAGCCATGGGATGTGAGCGCTTGAGCCCCGGAGGGGGTTGTAAATCTGGGTGATTCACTGCAGTCCACTCTGTACATCGAGCCACTTGCTTCCTCTCATAGGTTCCAGATTCAGCTCTTCCAGGTTCTGGTGGGCTTCTTTTCCTGGGGAAACACACAAGAGGAAGGCACACAGAATGATCTTGAGCCCTCACCACAGCAGGTGCTCTCGTGGTTGCAACGGATACTCGTTACCTTCCTCTTTGACTGCCCATGCTAGTATCCTCTTCCCCATGCCTGGCCCAAGTGGTTTACATGGTGGGTATGGAACTAGGCTGTGACTGCTGGATCTATCCATTTTCTATCAAGAGACACCCAAACTCAGGGGTCCCCAATCCCCAGGCTGCAGATGGTACCTGCTCATGGCCTGTAAGGAACCGGGCCACACAGCAGGAGGTAAGCGGCGGGCGAATGGAGCTCTGCCTGCTGTCATATCAGCAGTGGCAGTAGAGTCTCATAGGAACATGAATCTTGTCATGAACTGTGCATGAGAGGAATCTAAATTGCATACTCCTTTTGAAAATCTAATACCTGATGATCTAAGGTGGAGCTGAGATTGTGATGCTAGCACTGGGAAGTGGCTACAAATACAAATTAACATTAGCAGTGAGGTTTGGCTGTACATCCCATCCCCATGCCCCTAGCCCCCATCTCCCCACCATCCCCCAACCCCTAGTCTGCGGAAAAACTGTCTTACACGAAACCGGTAACTGATTCCCAAAAGGTTGGGAACCTCTGCCCAAGCGGATGACCCAGGTGCCAAATGTAGTCCCCGTGCTCCCAATCTGTAAAAGCAGCCCTCTCACTTCCTGGTAATCAGTTAATTACATCGTGCCAGGAGGCTGACTCCTCTTGTCTGTCATTCATTCCCCTGGTATGAGGAATATGAAGTAACTGGGTGGCAGCCACACATTATTGTTTAATGAGAAACTTATTGTGTTTCCTTTCGAAAGCAGGCAGCCAAGCAGACTTGGGTGTAAGCTACTGAGTCTGTGGAGGGTTTATCTCCTGCCATCTGAAGGGCATGTGACTTCCCAAGGTCTCCAGTCTACTTACCACTTCTTACTCCTTGGGTCCAAATAGCACCATGTCCTCAGTAGAGTGGACTGATGGGGTGTTCTGTGGGATGCCCAGAAGACCCAGGTCTCTATGGACTGTATTTTGATGGAGAGCGGAGGAGCTGACACAGCCCTGGGAACAAGACTGTAAATGTATACTATTGTCTGTCCCAGATGAAGGAGAACTGTTTCTGGTCTTTCTTTCTGATAGAGATTGAAAAGTGCATTGAAAAAAATGCACTTGTCTGCTTATGACCACAGACCATGTCTCTGAGGCAAAGTCAAGTCAAGATATCGCATCCAGTAAAGCATTTGCTCTTGGGGCTAGTGCTTGGCTAAGTTTGCACCAGTCCACATTCATTCTCCAGGATCCATCTGGCTTTGGTACAGCTCAGACTGATGAATTAAATAGGAGTGTGATGGAGACCATCACCCCTGCATCTTTAGATCTTCCATTCCCCTCGGGCTGTGACAGCGATTTTGCTTTACTGTCATGGCTGGGGTGGGGAAGGGCAGTTTCAGAGCTTCCCCCTAGCTTCCCACTGTGATATGTGGGGGCTCTGTTCATAGCCAAGAGTGTTAGGAATTCAGGAACAGGGAAAATGACTCCTAGGTGAGTCTGGGCAACCAGTGAGCCAGACCTGAACCAGAATTCCTTTTACTAATTGGCTTCCATAAGCCTTTACTCTAATAAGGGGTGGCAGGGGGAGCATAATTTTGTTTGGATCACTGAGTTTCAATGCCAACCCGTGTTCTGTGTCCAGCCATTCTCAAATGCTTGGCACTTCCCCCTTTCCCAGTATACAATTATCTCAGTAAATGGTCATAGATTCTTTTAGGGAAGGACTAAGGTAATCATTACTATATGCACTTACCATGGTGTTACAGGGTCCTCCCTCCTGGAGTACTTGCCTTTCCATTAGTCAATGGGTCCCAGGACAGAACACTAGATTGGATCAGGAAATGGAGCTGAGTTCAATGACTCATACCTGTCATCCCAGCACTTTGGGAGGCCAAGGTAAGAGGATGCTTGAGCTCACGAGTTCAAGTCAGGCCTAAGCAACATAGCAAGACTTTGTCTCTACAAAAAATTAAAAAATTAGCTGGGGGTAGTGGCGTGTGCCTCTAATCCCAATTACTTGGAAGGCAGAGGCAGAAGGATCACCTGAGCCCAGGAGGTCAAAGCTGCGGTGAGCCATTATTGTGCCACTGCACTCCAGTCTGGGTGACAGAATTAGACCTTGAATCAAAAAAAAAAAAAAAAGAAAGAAAGAAAAGAAAAGAAAGAAAGAAAGAGTGAAAAGAAAATAAATTGGGCTTATGGATAATGCCTCTTGTTGCTTGATCACTCATCCTTGATTTCTTCTGTTTGCATATATTGAACGTTCCCTTCATTGACTTGCCCTAGGAATCCTGTGTTTTAACCATCTCCATGGATTATGACAGTTGTGACCACCTTGCTTCTGGTGGTTAAGAGTGGCTTCCTGGCCTCTTTTTAGGATCCTGTCATCCCCATTATTATCAGAGTCCAGCTCTGTGGTAGCATCTATTACCCTTAGCCTGACCCTACAGAGGATGGCCGCTATTGAAATTATCAATGATGTGATGTTGGTGGCCCTTTTACTAGGGCATTTCATACTGCTTTGATAACCAGAGTGTGTTGTGACCCCTTCCATGGAACAAAGTCACCTGGTGCATTTTCTCATCTTATTTGGTGTATCTACTCCAACGTGCTTACCTTTCTCAGGCTTTTGATCCCTTCTTCCACTCTCTGCCATGATAGTTCTGACATCTCAACTTCACTGTTTTCTCCAAATTTCCACAGTCCATCCCAGATGTGTCTTGGCACTGTCTTTAGAGGTACTAAATCCTCTGTCACAAACACAGTACCCCCGGTGCCTGCTGGCATGTGCTAGCTAGGTCCTGCAGTTTCTTTTTTTTTCCCTTAGAAGACCCAGAACTTCCTAAGTTGGGTTATGTTGTGATTAATTCTACTTATCGGTCTGCTGGCCTAGATGGACAATAAGAGTAGATCCTGAGAGAATGTATTAGTTATCTGTTGCTGTGTAACAAATTACCCCCAACATATAGCAGCTTAACATAGCAAAATTTATTATCACACAATTTCTGACTGAAGGTGTCTCATGAGATTTCAGCCAAGATATTGGCTGCTGTCACTTGAAGGTTGACTGGAGATGAAGGATCTATTTCCAAGATGGCTCAGAACAAGGCTATTGGCAGGAAGTCTCAGTTACTCATTGGCTATTGGCAGGAAGCCTCAGTTTCCTGCCACATGGATTTCTCCACAGTGCTACCTGAGTACCTTCACAGGTAGCTTCCCCCAGAGCAGATGCTCCAAAAAGCACAGGAGGAAAGCCACAGTGCCTTTGTGACCTAGCTTTAGAAGTCACATCTGTCATTTCTGCAGTATCCTTCCTGTTGGTTACAAAAAATCAGCGCTATTCAAAGTAGAAAGAGACTGCACAATGGTGGGAATATCAGAAGGTGGGACCATAGGGGCCACTTTCCAGGCTGCTTAGCACAGGGCAGTACATGTTGTTTTATAAGAAGAGGCCTCACAGGGCCCGGCTCGGTGGCTTAGCCTGTAATCCCAGCGCTTTGGGAAGCCGAGGTGAGTGGATTGCCTGAACCTGAGGGTTTGAGACCCACCTGGGCAACTTGGCGAGACCTCATCTCGACAACAAATCAAAAAATTAGCCGGGCATGGTAGCGCACGCCTATAGTTCCGCTACTTGGAAGGCTGAGGCGGAAGGATCGCTGGAACCCAGCAGGTCGAAGCTGCGGTGGCCGGGAGCATGCCACTGCACTCCAGTCTGGATGACAGAGTGAGACTCCAACTCAAAAAAAAAAAAAGAGGCCTCACCTGCCTTCAGCTAAGGGATGAGTGATAGCCTTCAACAGAAAGGAGTGAGCCGATTCTTTAGGTCCAGAGGGTTGAGGGAAATCTGGAGATGTGCGCTTTTTGAGTGCATCAACTTAGACATCCCTACCCCAAGGCTCAGGGTCCCACTCCTTATAAACAGAGACGAGAGTCTGATGTGGAGTACTTTTGGGTTGAGAGTTCAATCTCCTCCGAGGCACTACTATTCTGATAGGGAAGTCCTGGGTCTGATCCTCAGCTTTTTCTGCCCTCTGGTTACAGGATATGAGAGTCTCTGTCTATGCTTCCAAAGAGGCCTTCTGTTATTCACGTTTAGCTTTAACTAGAGATTAATCACACTCAGTCCCTCGTTGTCTTTCTTCAAGGCATCTCTTCCTCCCAAACAGCCATTCAATTCCAATATCCTTATAATTATCATCCATCCCATCTCTCAAGTACTTGATACATTGCACCTGCCAGTGCATTCCCTTCCACTGTTTCCCAGTGCACATTTTAAAAATTGCACAAGGCCAGGCCCGGTGGCACCTGACTGTAATCTCAGCACTTTAGGAGGTGGAGAGAGGATTGACTGAACCCAGGGGTTCAAGACCAGCCTGGGCAACTTGGTGAGACCTCCTCTCTATAGTAAATCTAAAAGTTAGCTGGGCATAATTGCATGCACCTGTAGTTCCAACTACTTGACAGTCTGAGGCAGAAGGATCACCGAGGCTGCAGTGGCTATGATGGTGCTGCTGCACTCCAGCCTGGGCAACAGAATGAGACTCAGACTCAAAAAACAAATAAACAAAAAACACAGCTGTCACATACCAAGGGTTGTCAGTGCTTCATCTTTTTACTGGGGATAGGGTCCTCATTGTAGCCTGTTTTTTTTTTTTTTTTTCTTTTTGAGTTGTAGTCTCACTGTCTGTCCCCCAAGCTGGAGTGCAGTGGCATGCTCACGGTCACCATAGTCTCGACCTACTGAGCTCAGGAGATCCTTCCGCCTCAGTCTTCCAAGTAGCTAGAACTACAGGTGCACACCACCACACCCAGATCATTTTTTGATTTATTGTAAAGATGAGGTCTCACCAAATTGCCCAGGCTGGTCTCGAACCACTGGGCTCAGGAAATCCTCTCACCTCCGCCTCCCAAAGTGTTGGGATTACAGGCGTGAGCCACTGCACCTGGCCTATAGCCTGTTTCAATGTTACTTTTCAGAACACTCCTGCACCAACTGTCACTGGACAGATTCGCTAAGAAATAGGCTCTGAGGTGGTGAAGTGCATGCTTGAAGGTAACTGGGGACTGCTTTTATGACTGAAGGAAAGATGATGGAGCAGAAGGAAAGATGGACTGCAGTCCCCTTACAAGAAAGCCCTCAGTCAATGCCATGGGCCCCTCTGGGAATGGGATGACATCTGAGTTTACCTGAGTGGATGCAAAAGTGCGGGAAACTCCTGCACTCAATAGTCATTGGATAGGGGCTGTCCCAGGACGGGGATGAGGTCGAGGCGAGGCAACTCTTCAGCTGAGAGCGCTCAGCCCTGTGCTCCCACCACTGGGAAACGAGTGCTGAAATTCTGACTGGTGTGGCAGATCTGAGTGGCACAATGCAGCATCGAGGCTGAGACTAGGGTGAGGCCAGGAGGATCCTAGGGTGCAAAATGTAAGGAGGCACCCATTCTCAGGTGCCAACTTGCTCATACACACCCCTGAGAGTGAAAGCCTCTTTACATTTTGCACTTCCCTTGCCCCCGCATCTCTTCTAGTATATAATATACTTAACCCAGAGCCTGGCATATGGTGAGTGCACAGTCATCATTATTGTTGTCATTATTGGTTTTATTATCACTACAGTCAGGCACAGCTCATTTTTCTACATAGCTGGAACAGGACAGCTGGTGTGTGGGTTTTTAAATCCTGGCTCTATCTATGTTTGATGAGACAGACTTTTTTTTAAAAAATTTGAGTTGGAGTCTCAGTCTGTCGCCCAGGCTGGAGTGCAGGGGCATGCTTATGGCCACCACAGCCTCAACCTTCTGGGTTCAGGCGATCCTTCCACCTCAGTCTTCCAAGTAGATGGAACTACAAGCACACATCACCACACCCAGTTAATTTTTTAAAAATTTATTGTAGAGATGAAGTCTCACCAAGTTGCCCAGACCGGTCTTGAACCCCTGGGCTTAGGCAATCCTCTTGCCTCCACCTCCCAAAGTGCTGGATTACAGGCGTGAGCCACCATGCCCTGTGATTTAGTAGAATTCTTAAGGGCCTCAGGATTTTCAGAATGATAAATGAGCACTGGCTTCAATTTAAAGTCAGTCACCAGCTACATGAACCCCTAACAAGAGAGTCAGTCTGTTCTTTGAAACTTTCAAGCCAGGCATTGACTTTTTCTGTTTAGCTATGAAAGTCCTAGATGGCTCTTCTTCCAATAGAAGGTTGTTTCGTCTATAATAGAAATCTGTTGTTGAGTGTAGCCACTTTCACCAAGGCTTAGCTAGACCTTCTGGATAATGTGCTCAGCTTCTCCATCAACACTTGCTGCTTCACTTTGCACTTTCATGTTATGGAGACGGCGTCTTTCCTTGAACCTCATGAACCAACCTCTGCTAGCTTCAAACTTTTTACAGTTTCCTTGCCTCTGTCTGCCTTTATAGAAATGAAGAGAGTTAGGGCCTCGCTGTGGACTAGACTATGGTGTAAAAGAATGTTGTGGCTGATTTGATTTTCTTTTTCTTTTTTTGATTTGCACCAGAGTCTTACTCTGTTGCCCAGGCTGGAGTGCAGTGGTTCGCTTGAGGTCATCCCAGTCTTGACCAGCTGGGCTCAGGAGATCCTTTCATCTCAGCCTTCCAAGTAGCTAGAACTACAGGCATGCACCATCATGCCCTGCTAATTTTTCTTTATTGTAGAGACGAAATCTTGCCAAATTGCCCAGGCTGGTCTTGAACTCCTAGGCTCAGGCAATCCTCTTGCCTCCGCCTCCCAAAGTGAGCCACTGTGACTGGTTGACTGACTTCTTTTTAATGCTGGAAATAGAACTGTGGGAGACATCATTGGTCACTCACTCATAACCCTTGGTAACAGAACTCCAAAATTTGGATATCAGATATTCAGATGCATCAGGAGAGACTGGCCCCTTCTTGGCCCTGAGGCAATTTCTAATTGGCCTGAGCCAAACATGGTTGTCCTGATCCTCTTGCCAGTGATTGGTTTAAGCATGGGCATGTGACACAATTCTGGCTAGTGGGAAGTATGCTGGAGACTTTGGAAACATTTTCCTCATTGATAAAAAGAAATACTCCTGAGAAAAAATTCTTTCTAATCTTGGCTCCTAGGACTATGACAGCCATCTTGGGGTCATGAGGGGAGCCAGCTAATGGGTGAAACCAATACATTTAGGATAGCGTAAGGGAAAGAAGACAGGATTCTGGTTCTTAATGACATTTGTCAGCTACTAAATCCTAGGATCTCCTTACCTTCACCTTTTGTTCTGTGATCAAATGACATTACTTAGGCCCCTTTAGTTTGTTTTCTGTCACCTGCCACTAAAAGCACCCTGTTGTAACTGACACAGTCATCCTGAATGATTGGGCTGTTAAAACAGAGTATGTAAGGTGATGAATGACCAGTATCACTTATTACCTATAATCAGTATATCATTTACATAAATTAGCAGGTGTATTGTATGATGGCTTTGTCAAAACATCAGAACTGGTCCAGGACATGACCCTTAAGTCATTTCTGGCCTCACCTACCCAGAGCCACAGTGAAATTTGCACTTTAACTTTCAATCCTTACTTAAATAATTCCATGTTTGTTCATCTTTTAGAAAATACACCCCAAGAAGGGACCATAATGGGGAAATAGAAGACTGACCAGAGGCTAGACAGCTTCTTATTCCTGACACTGGTCTGGATGTCCTTTCACTAGAAGATAGCTAGCTTGCTATAAAAGTAGTCATCCCAGGAAAGAGGGTGAGTCAGAGTGCATTTCAGGGAAGAAGGCCCTAACATGATAGAAAATAACTAGATATAACCTGGCGTGGTAGCTTATGCCTGGAGTCCCAGCATTTTGGGAGTCAGAGGTGAGAGGATTACCTGGACACAGGGATTTGAGAACAGCCTGGGCAACTTGGTGAGACCTCGATTCTGCAATAAATCAAAAAATTAGCCGAGTGTGGTGGCACACACCTGTAGTTCCAGCTACTTGGAAGGCTGAGGTGGAAGGATCACCTGAGCTCAGCAGATCAAGGCTGCTGTGATCATGATCATGCCATTGCACTCCAGTTTGGGTGACAGACAAAGACTCTGACCAAAAAAGAGAGAGAGAGAAAGAAAGAAAAAGAGAGAGAAAAGAAAGAAAGAAAGGAAGAAAGAGAGAGAAAGAAAGAAAGAAAAAGAAAGGAAAGGGAAGGGAAGGAGAGAACTACAGAGTCAAATAGACTTGAGAGATGAAGAAAGGTGAGTGTGAGGGGATTTCAATACTTCAGCCTTGGGTGACAGTTCCCCTCACTGCTCATCCTATAGACAGCTCTGACAGTGAGCTTCTCTCGTTGTGTTTGTTACTGCATCTCTCTTCCTCACAGGTGAACACCTTTTGGTTTATCTGATCAGCTCACCATCCAACAAATTCCCTTATTGGAGGAATTGAGCCCTCTCCTTCACAGGGTCCATAGGCATGAACCTTGCAGTCAGGTATTGCTGATGGATCCTGACTGGTACAGGGATAGACACCCAGTCCAAACCGAACCAATCATTTTCTCTCCTGGGAATTTGGAGTTGTGTCAACTTGGGAGCTGTGAAGTGGCTGTCTTCTGCCCACCATGAAAGTGGGTAAGTGAAAAAGACCAATGTGTAGAGAGAGGACAATTCTCGCCCTGCCTCCAGTCTGGGCATCTTCTTTGAGAATCTGTGCACAGATCATGCTTGTTCCTCATTTGGTTACTCTGCCACATCCTGGCTCGTATTGATATTCCCGTTTTGCACATGTATTGCTTTTCTCCTTAATTATGTTTACTCCAAAAGCTTTTGTTTCCTTGAGTTCAGACTTGGTTTTATTTACAATCAATGATCTATTAGAATCATCAGCCAGGATGCTACAAATGCTGTTATGTGAGTACACAAAGACAGCATCAGTGAACAGAGGAGCTGTGACACCTGGGGGTTGATAAATACTCTGTCATTACACCAAAGAGGGCCTGATTGTTCTCACATTCGCTGGTTTTGTGTTTCCCTGGTATATGTTTATCCTCTCTGCCTTTGTTCTGTTACAGCCTTTGTGTGTGCCCTGCTCTTGCACTTCCTCTGGAAGCTCTGTTGCCAAGAAACAAGGAAAGATCAAAGCCCTTGGTGTGAAACTTAACGTTAATAAGAGAATGGAGAAGGAAAGTTGGCATGCTTTGAACACACCTGATTTCAAATCCACACCAGAAATAATTTTTCACAACACAGAGATCAAGGAAATTGGGAAGGATGCCACAATTGCTAGGGTAGTAAAGTCATTCTGTGCCAGGAGTTTTACAATGATAAGAATGGAATTGGTGCTCGGACCTTGGCTTCGACATAGAGTCAACCCTGCATCATAGTTTCAATTCAAGCAAAACCTTCGGTATGGGAACACTAGAAATTGACACATGCACTTGATACCAGGGAGATGGAGGTTTAGATTTTTATTTTTATCATAAGTTATTACAGTGTTGAAATCTACAATTATTTCCATATAGACATCAACCGTCACATGAACGTGTATCAGTGATAGCCAGCTCAATACCTTAGCTTGCCATCATTTCTAAAATTTTAAAAATATTACATTAAGTTGTATTAGTATACTTTTTCTGGTAGTATAAGCTTCTCAGTGCCTGTCATCCTACTTTACAGTGTGTGTTAAATACATACTTGCTTGGATGTATGAATGAATGTCTAAATGGTGATTTAGAAAAGTGCTTCTCAAATTGTTATGTGTGTTAGAATCACCTGGGAGACTTGTTAAGATGCAGATTGTGATTCCTTCAATAGGTCTGGGTGTGACTTATTTTATTTTATTGTTATTATTTTAAAAATGTGGGATACAATTCAGGGTTAGGTATACAAATGTTCATTATGCAGGTACCCTTGCTGATGAGGTGTGCCCCTCCCTCCCCTGGTAGTTTCCCTCAACTGCCAATCCCGCCCCCCCCACCTCCCATGGCAGTTTCCCACTACTGCCAATCGCTTTCGTATAGTATTATGATAATTGTTCAAAGTCCGCTTATGAGTGAGAACATATGGACTCTGTTCTTTGTTTCTGTGACAGATCACTGAGTATGATAGACTCTAAATCCATCCAAGTTCCTGCGAAGTCCATATGTTTGTCCTTCTTTATGGCTGCATAATATTCCATTGTGTATATGTACCCCCCCCTTTTTTTAAATCCAGTCCAGCTTTGATGGGCAGCATGGGTGGTTCCATGTTTTTGTTATTGTGAATAGAACTGCAACAAACATGCATGTGCAGGTATCTTTTTTGGGGTGTGACTTTCAATAGGCTTCTAGGTGATGCCTGTGTTGCTGTCCATGGGCTGTACTTTGAATAGCAGGGACATAGAAAACGGGAAAGAAAAAGCTTCAAGGTTGGCAACACCCTTTGGTGTTCTTCCTGTGTCCAAGTCAGTGGGTAAGGTGAAATGAGCAGTGAATGAGGTTGGAGGTCTGGAGACCTAGGTTCTAGTCCTGACTGCATCAATTATTAGCCCTGGGACTTTGGGCAGGTTACACATCTCTTTGGGACCTCAGTTTCCAGTCCTACAAAATGAGGGACTAGGGCTGGATCCTATTTCAAGCTACCCAGAGGAGACCTCTAGCTCTGCAGAGATGCCTCAAGGACTCTCAAGGAGAGGTTGAGCCTAGTGTCAGGCGGAAGAGGAGCAGTGAAGGCGATGGAAAAGGAGCGATTGTTTAGAAAAGTATGAGGACAATCAGGCATGTGTCCTGTCACTAAGCAGATGACTTTAAGAAGGATGTAGTGGTGGGTTGTGTCAAATGCTCATTCAATTGTCATTCAACACAGCATTTAAGGCCAACACATGTTTCCCACTCCTGGACTATAATGCATGCATTCTTCTGAAGAAGTCTGAAAATTCATTCTGGGCCTGACCCCTCCCTGAGTGGTACCTACAGTACTTGAGACCATTCTTCATCAGTCTCCATTCCTTAGGTGTATGAGGGTGCTTGCCCTTTGAATGTCTACAGGGGGCAGGTAAATGGGGGGGATCATATGAGGAGTGGAAAATGCCTGGGGTCTGTATGGGTCACTTCATGACACTGCAATGTCCCCATGATCACCATCACTACTGACATCGGCTTCTTGAATGGGGCCGTGGTTTAGAGTCTGCTCAGCTCTGATGTTCCAGGATTTGAATATTTTTAGGGCAAAGGAGGAGAGAAGGGAAATACCAACAGAATGAGTCAGCAGCCATGGTGAGACTGTCCTGCTGTTCCTGGGGTCTAAGCCACTCGCCCTCCTCCCTGCTCGTTTCCCCAGGAGACCTTTCTTTCCCAGTGGCTCTTTGAGAACAGGGAGACAATGAACTCTTTCTTTTTTTTTTTTTTGAGTTGGAGTCTCACTCTGTCGCCCAGACTGGAATGCAGTGGCCGCTCCCGGCCACCGCAGCCTCAACCTGCTGGGCTCCAGCGATGCTTCTGCCTCAGCCTTCCAAGTAGCTGGAATTACAGGCACGCATTACCATGCCTGGCTGATTTTTTTATTTATTGTAGAGATGAGGTCTTGCCAAGTTGCCCAGGCGGGTCTCGAACCCGCGGGCTCAGGCAATCCACTCACCTCAGCCTCCCA
>CAUYQG010052231.1:0-10455 GCA_963574415.1 Tarsius wallacei
GGGAGGCTGAGGTGAGTGGATTGCCTGAGCTCGTGGGTTCGAGACCCACCTGGGCAACTTGGTGAGACCTCATCTCTACCATAAATCAAAAAATCAGCCGGGCATGGTAGCACGTGCCTGTAATTCCGGCTGCTCGGAAGGGTGAGGCAGAAGGATCGCCGGAGCCCAGTGGGTCGAGGCTGCAGTGGCCGGGAGCGGCCACTGCACTCCAGTCTGGGCGACAGAGTGAGAATCAAACTAAAAAAAAAAAAAAAAAAAGAAACTAGAAAAAGCAAGGAAACACATTCTTCCCTAGGGTCTCCAGGAAAAAAACAAACCAAAACAAACAAACAAAAAGTCCACAAAAATCACAGCATTACTGACACCTTAGTTTAAGCAGTGCTCAGTGAGACCCATGCCAGACTACTGGACTACAGAACTCTAATAAATTTGTGCTGTTCTATGCAGCACTAAATTTATATAAATTTATTATATCAGCAATAGGAAACTAACACCAAAAGGTATAGAATGTGAAGTATGATACAATGAATTTAACTCTGGAAAAGCTGAGTTTGAAGTGCCTATGGGACAACCAGGTAAATGATAGCTGATATTTAGCTGAATATATGGATATGATAGTTGATATATAGCTGAATATATGGATCTGGAGCTTAGGTTGAGGTCATATAATTAGGAATCATCAGTATATTGAGATTAATTGAAACTTTCAAAGTAGATGAGATAGCCATGGACAAATACAGACAAAATACAGAGGAATAGAGGTCCTCGAAGGAAAATGAGAAGGAACAACCCAAGATGCAACAGAAAAACCAGGAGAGTGTGGCATCTGAGAAATAACACTTTGACTTAACTTTGGCTTTCTTCTTTAAAAGGAGAAAGGAAGATAGGGTGGTAACTAGAGAAGGGTCATAGTTTTCAGGACAGATTTTTTTTTAAAGGTGAGGGAAAAATAAGCATTTAACCATTAATAGGAATAGGCTAGTAGAAAGAAAATGAGAGCATAAAGAAACAAGAGAAAGAATAAATCGTGACACAAATTCTGAGATAGGAGGGGTTGGGATCTGGAGTCTAGGTGGAGAAAGAACAGCATGCAAATAGGCAGAAGGAAAACAAGAATTGGTACAGAACTGAATGAGTATCAAGTCGGGGAAAAGAAATGGTGTTAATCTGGCAGCGTATCTACACTGTAACTTCCTATTTCCTCAGAGAAGCAGAGGTGAGATCATTTGTTAACGGTGAGAAAAGAAGAGGTGGGTTTAATAGCCTGAGTTAAAGAAGTTTGAAATAGCTTTAGTGGAGAATAGTGGAAAATAAATCACTAAAGAAACAAAGAGGGTGTGAAGGGGCCCATATATTTTATTGAATCCTTGTAATAGCCGTTAATAGACTTCTGCACATGGCCTCAATGAAGTACCTGATGCTGGAGCAACTCTCCCTGCTTCACCAACTCAAAAAACAAAATACAGGGAACAACTGTTTTTTAGGAATTGGACAACAAAAGGCACAGACTGTTATACCTGAGCAAAAAGAAACAAATGAGATGATTCTGCCTGAAGGTAACTTCTGGACTATGGTGCAGAGAACAGCAATCCAAGTAGAGCAAGGCAGTAGTAACTTATGGAAGGAAGATAAAGAAATAGCTTCAAAATCTACACAAATTCCTATGTAGATCTGCAATGTATTGCTGAATAATAAACTGCAAATGTGTAGAGGAAAACTCCATGCAGCTGGGCTAAGAACTATCTGGGATCTACGAATGGTTGGCACATGTTTTGGTACTAAACAGAGTTGAGAGATCTCAGTGACTACCTGAGGAATGCAATACAGATACCAGATGGGCAACATTTTAGTATAAAAGCTATAAACTAGCTCTAGAGTACATGTCATTCTACACCTGCCCAAACAAAGTTTAAACACAAGCCTCAAAGGGATCAAACCAATCTATAAGTAACCTAGCTGCTTGCCAAAACAATCGTCAACATACTTTAAAAGAAGAGAATAAATTTCTGACACTCAACAACAAAACAAAATAAAACCTATAAACATTAATGTTAAGCACTAAATTAAAAATTATTAGATATGCAAAGAAATGAAAAAACATGATCCATAATTGCAACAGAGATTAGTAAATAAAAGAGATCCAGAAATGACAGAGATAATATAATTAGTAATAGAGAACTTTAAAACAGGTATTAAACATATGCCCAAGGGTTTCCAGAGAGGCATGAACAGAGTGAGAAACAAAATGGAGGATCTAAAAAAAGAGACTTCTATAAAAAATAGAATTTTCAGAATATAAGTCTAAAGCAGAAAATTTATTGGAAGGAATTTATAGCAGATTAGACACGTAAGCAGAAAAGATTAGGAAATGTGATTAATACAGAAATATAAACTATCAATAAGTGTAGGGAAATTATTTGATAAAAACCAACATGTAATTATGACTAAAAAAAAAAATCTTGGCAAAATTGAAATAAAAGGAAACATGCTCAACCTGATAAAGAATATCCTTGAAAGATCTAACGTTAACTTCATATTATATGGTGAATGAATTTTTTTTTTCCTGAAGATTGGGAACAAGGTAAAGAAATCCACTCTCACTATATCTTTTGAACTATGTCTCAAAGGTCCTAGCAATGCAATAAGGTCAGAAAAAGAAATAAACTGACATATACACTAAAAAGAAATAAAAATTTTCTTTTTTTTTATTGGTAATATGATTGACTAGGTAGAAAATTCTAACAACCACACATAAAAGCTACTAGATATAATATGTAAATTTAACAAGTTTGCAGACTATAGGGTCAACATAAATATTAGTAATAAAACATTGAATAACAAAAAATTTGAAATGCCATTCACGATAGCATTCAAAAACTTTAAAAATGTTAAATAGTTAGAAATAGTTTTAACAAAATATGTCTAAAGCCTATTCACAAGAAACTATAAAACACACTGCTGAGCGAAACTACAGAACAATCAAGTGACAGAGAGATATACAAAACTCATGGATATTAGTAAATATCAACTGCCCCCAAATTGATTCATCAGTTCAGAGTAATCGCAATAAAAATCCCAGTAGAACAATTTTCTTAAAAAATAGAAACAGGCCAGGCACAGTGGCTCATACCTGTAATCCCAGCACTTTGGGAGGCTGAGCCAGTGGATTGCTTGAGCCCAGGAGTGTGAAAGCAGCCTAGGCAACACAGCAAAACCTCGTCTCTACAAAAAACAAAAAAATATTAGCCAGGCGTGGTTGCATGTGCATGTATTCCCAAGTATTCAGGAGGCTGAGGTGGAAAGATTGCCTGAGCCCAGGAGGTCAAGACTGCCGTGAGCCATGATCATTGTTGATTGTGCCACTGAATTTCAGCCTTGGTGATACCATGAGACCCTGACTCCAAAAAAAACAAAACAAAACAAAACAAAAAAACCCAACCAACCAACCGAACAAACAAAACCAAAACAAATAACCAACCCTCTTCCCCCTAGAAACAGACAAAATAACTGTAAAATGTGTGTGGAAATGCCAAGAACAATCTGAACCATTGATATTGCCTGATGCCACGATTTTCTATGAAGCAACACGAGGCAAGGTAGTGTAGTAATGTCATAAGAAGAGACACAGCAACTGATGGAAAAAAGAAACTAGAAAAAGACCAACACATAATGATTTTTTTTAATACATGATGTGACGGGGGAAGGGTATGCTGTTTAATAAATGTTGCTGAAACAACTGGATATTATATGGTAAAAGACACTTTGAAGTTCACCTTAAACAAAGCACAAACTTAATTCAAAATGGTTCAAAGATCTAGAAGAAAAAGGTAAAATTATAAAATTTATAGAAGAAAACACATAATGAGAAGGTTGAAACCTCCGGAAAAGGTGAAATAAAGATGTCGGCAAATCCTCCCCACAAAACAAGTATAAAATGACACAAAATGGTCAAACAGAACAATTTCAAGGCTCAAGAAACTGACTAATGGCAAACAACATATTGAGAAGTGTTCAGTAATTTTTTGGGTTTTTTTTGAGTTTCCCAGGCTGGAGTGCAGTGGCATGATTACGGCTCACCCCAGCTTTGGCCTCCTGGGTTCATGTGATCCTTCTGCCTCAGTCCCCCAAGTAGTTGGGACTACAGGCATGTGCTACCACGCTCAGCTAATTTTTTGATTTTTTTGTAGAGACGAGGTCTTGCTATGTTGCTCACACTGGTCTTGAACTTCTGGGCTCAAACAATCCTCCTGCCTTGGCCTCCCAGAGTGCTAAGATTATAGGCATGCACCACCGTGTCCAGCTGAGAAGTATTTAGTCATTAGTAACTACTGAACTTTAGGTAATAACTAGGAAAGTCTGTGTTACTCTTGCCTGTGGTTACTTCTAGACCTATCCCACATGGTATAGCAGTGCTGCCAAAGATGAGACTGCTTGTGTTTAAACACACAAAGGAAAACATGACAACAGTGAGTCAGAAAACAGGCAATCTTAATAACGATAGAGAAACTAGAACACAGAGAAAGATAATCACAGAAAAATAATATAGCTTTAGAGACCAGAAGAATAACACCAATCATTTCAACATATGTACAAAGGGAGCAGAGAATCCAAGGGATACAAAAAGCTTCTGAAGAGGTAACGACTGAAAACTTCTCAAATGTAATTTAATCTTTGTGAGTGCAATAAACCCCAAAGTGATCCATACCTATAAACATAAAGCCAAACTGTTGAAAGCCAGAGTGAGCAGAGAAGTGGACAAGTGACAGAAAGATTAGAAAATAAATTCTGATATCAACACAAGAAAAAAAAACTCATGACATAAAGGAAACAACATGATTAATGACTAACCTCATATTACAAATAACTATGTCCAGAAGGCAATGGAATAACATACTGTATTCAAAGCAATGAAAGAAAAAACAGCAAACAAAACTGTTGACCAGGAATTCCATCTCCAGCAAAGCTATCTTTTAAAGCTGAAGGCAAAATAAAGACATTCATAGATAAATACAGACCAAGAAAATTTATTACGAATAAACCTGTCATAGAAGAAATACTAGAAGAAATGCTTTAGACTGAAAGGCACTATCCTTGATTTCTTTTTGTTTCTCCCTCCACACTCAATCCATCAGCAAGCAAGGCTTACTAGCTTTATATCAAAAATATGCTTTGAATCCATTTATTTTTAACATCTTCCACTGACATCATCTGAGCAGGAGTCTTGTAATTCTCTATTGGATTTCTGTAATAGCCAATCAAGCTAGCTTTTCTGCTTCCACTCTTGTCTCCCTACAGTCTATTTCTTCCAACAGAAGCCAAGGTATTTTTTAAAAAAAATTAGACCATACTATTCTCTGCTTAACCCTCTAATTGGCTTTCCATGCACTAAGGATACTACTGGTCATGGCTAAACATGGCATACCTAAACTACTACTTCTGTGAGCTTCTCTCATTCTCTCCTTCCCTCTATAAGTTCCAGCACACTGTGATCCTGTATTCTTCAAATACCCCAAACTCATTACTGCTTCAGAATTTCTGTATCTACTGTTTACCTAGTATGTGTCACTGGCAGATTATGACACAAGGATGGTTTCTTACTGTTCAGGTCTCCACACAAATGCCATCTCTTCAAAGAGATTTTTCCTGATTATCTCATCTAAGTACCCTATCCACTTGCCTCCTTTTGCCTTTTAAAATTTTTATAATAGCATTTATCATTATCTGAAGTTAGAATGCTTATTGGCTCACTTGTTTGAGGTTCACCTCGTCCAATAAAATTCTTACAGAGTTGGCCAGGTCTGTAATTCTAGCAATTTGGGAGGTCGAGGTGAGAGAACTGTTTGAGACTAGGAGTTCAAGACCAGCCTAGGCAATGTAGCACGACTTCATCTCTACAAAAATAAAAAAATTCACCAGGTGTGGTGGTATGCACCAGTAGTCCCAGCTATTGAGGTGGCTTAGTTTCTTCTTATGACATTACTACATGAGCCCAGAAGGTCAAGCCATGATCGTGCCACTGCCCTCCAGGCTGGGCAACAGAGTGAGGACCCGACTCAAAAAAAAAAAATTCTTACAGAGTTATTAGAAAAGAAAAATAAATAAAAGGAGCAGGAGGATGGAGATCTTACTATCTCGCTCATCTCCATATGTCCAGAACCTAAAACAGTATTTAGAAATTTAACAAGTAAAATTTATATATATTTTAAACTTTACACTAAATATAAACATGTCTGAACTCTTGAAAGATTTAAAAACTTTTGTTCTTATTTAGTATTTTACAAATGTCATATTTTATCATTTATGCCAGTCTTATTCTGTCTCTTCTAACTGAAGGAGAAAAAAATGAGTACTCCTCCACAGTTATTTCAAGTACTGCAGAAAAAGCAGGTAGCCTTAGGTAGGTGGAAATTGTGTCTGCCTTGTTTACCACTGTACTCTGGTACCAAGAACAGGGTCAAGTACGTGGTAATTATGCAAAAATTACTGAGTGACACATAAACAATTAGACTCTAAAGAGATGGGGTAGACAGGAAGTGTTCTGAGGGTTGGGGGCAATGTTACCTCCCTCCATCCTCAATCACCACTTTCCTAGGTCTTAAGAGCTCTCTTGAATATAGCTCGCCAATAGAATGACTCTCTAGAGGGCAGGAAATATGTCTTTTTAATTTTGTATTCCTTATGTGTAAAATTAGCAGACAAAAGATGTTCAATAATTATTTTTTGAACTAATGCAAGAACAGTTGTTTCTTCACTTGTAAAAGGGAGGTAACAATATTATCTACTTCACAGCGCTATTATGACGGGGGGAAAAGTAAAGAAAAAAGAAAAGGCAACATAAGAGAAAAAAAAAAACAAACACTCCCACAAAATCCTCTTTCAGCTATTAGGTTAGAAAAGTACAGGAGAACAGATCAAATTACCTCTTCTCCTATGATCTATTCCTATTTATTCACCTACCTAGAAGCTAATCAGCTAAAAGTAACATGATAAGCTAATAAAATATCATACTATTTCAGCACCAGATGCTAGAATATACAAAAAAAAAGGTCAAGTCAGCTTATAAGGAAGGCCAACACTTAAATAAGAGAAAGTTTTGACATCACAAGTAGGGAAAGAGGACTGACTACACTGACACTTTGGGGTATCTAACAGTGAGGAATCATTGAATGTTCCAGAGCCTAGAAAACAGCAGTGATTTCATGAAGTTAATATTATTTCAGTTGTCCCAGTAGCCGTATGTGTCTTCCCTCACACATTTAAGAGAAGACCTAAGGAACTACTTTACTAATATAATCTAAATTTAAACTATTACTGAGGTTTTAACTCTTAAAAGCTAGCAACCCAAACATGGGAAGTATATTGTAGTAACAACAAAAACCATCTCATCAAGCATCTTAAAAGCTTTTCTTTAAACAAATTCTTAAAGTGTTCTGTTAAGTACAACCTAAACTCAAACTATTGTGGCTTAATTCCTACAGATTAGCAACTGAAACATGCAAAATATGCTATCACAACAAAACTAACACATCAAATATCTTAAAAACTTTTCTCTAAACAAATTCTTACAGAGTTATTCGAATAGAAAAGTAAACAGGCACTTTACATGTCTGTTTAAGTGATCTTTCAGTAAAGGCCAATAAGGTACAAAAACATGCAATTACCTCAGATTGTGATTTTAGTACTGATAAGATACAGGAAAGTATCTAATAATTTATACTCAATGTATCAGAGGGGGCTGTAACTAAATGTCAGGTTTTAGTCACTAAAGTTGGGCTATATTTAAAACCACAATTTACTTAAGAATATATATTTTATATAGTGGTAAAAGGTTTATTACAAAAGAACTTTAAGATTAGTTATTTCACTTACCAAAATGCAGTCCACTTTAGATTGTACAGTTTTGCTAAAAGAAAAAAAAGTTAGGTTAGTAAAATGAAAAGTTTGTTAAATATTTGAAACATTCTCAAACAGATACAGTAATTAGTTTTCCTTACAATGAAAAAAATAAGTAAAGCTCCTTATTAAGATTAGGCATTGTATTCTAAAACTGTGCCTTTTACAAAGCAAAACAAAAATTGATTTCCTATTCACTTGTACTAAAATTAAAAAAAAAAAGATCAAAATACTTCAAAGATTACTGTAACAGTTGATCTATTGTGGTTATACTATAATAGATGTTTTGAATAAACAAATACATTTTGAACAGTATATAATAAGTACAGATGTAGTACTACACTTACAAACAGGGCACAGAGTTTTCAGTAAATTATGATTTTTACTGTCTGCCTGCCACTCTGGACAGAGATTTGATTGGCATTTAAAAGTCACAATGATGTAACTTGTAAGACTTGTACCTTGTAAGACTTGATATAAAGATTCTCTTCCCCTCCCTTATCCTTTCTTTCTCCACACACACACACACACACACACACACACACACACACACACACACGAATCCCTAGACATAAAAGTAATAATAAAGATAAAAATATGGTAATAAACTGGAAGGATGGGAAGATATATTTAGAAATAAACAACACAATAAAGCCACTATACATCAATTAAATTAAATATTGAATATAAGTGAATTGGTAATATATAATAAAATAAAAATGAAGCCAGTATAAAATAATTAAACCAATTGTCACCTAGATTTTGTTATAACACATATTAAAGTACAAATGCAATTAAGTCATGCAAAATGTTCCAAAACACTTTACATACAATCTTTAAAAGGTGTTCTGTTACAAACCAAATTATCTTCCATAAGAAGCTCTAGAGCTAAATAAATGTAAACAAAAACTGGTTATTTGTCTTTGTATATAGCTATACAGCTAAGCTACAATGTAAATAATTTTTATTTAAAACTCATTTTACTTAATGCAATCATTAATATAAAAAAAAGGTACATCTGTACCCAGATTTCAAATTTTATTTTATAAGTAACAAAGTATACTTGGGTTAAGTTTAGTTGCAAAGTTCAGAATGACTAAAAAGAGCAAGAAAAGTAAAGGATACCTCTAGATAAGAGAGACTGAAATTTCCTTCTCACAATCCTACAAAAGATTTTTAGAGGTTTTAAAGTCTTTTGAGGGGATCGCTTATAGAGCTTATCAAGCATTGGCAGCTAACGTGTGCTATTTTTCTCTTCACAATAACTCCCAGTTTCCCCCGGGATCAGAGAGTAATCTGTAGATGAAAAACTGTTGCTAAAAATAAATCTATCCAGAACCTAACCATCTCTATCACCTTAGTCTAAACCACCACTATTTCTTGTCTAAAGCATTACAATACCTTCTAACTGGTTTCTTTGCTTCTTCTATCTTTACTCTACAATCAACCACCATAACCTGTAAGCTATTCTCAACAAAGTGGCTAGAGTGATTTTTTGTCTAAACCATATTAGTCCATCACTCCAAAGTCTTCCAGAGCCAAAAAGCCCTGTATGATCTAGTCCTCTGTTTCTGATCTCATCTCATACTAGTCTACTCTTCATTCAGCTCTAGCCACATGGGCCTCTAAGCTAACTCTCAAGACAGGAGCCCAGCCTTTGCAATGGCTTGCTTTGTTAGCCTCTAAGACTTATACAACTTATCCTTCACTTTCTTCATAACTTCGCTAGATGTTCTCTTCCATAGACAGTTCATCCCTGACTTCCCCATGTAAAATACTCCTAAACACTCTATAGCTCTTATTCTTCTTTATTTTTCATCATTGCAATTACCACTAGTCATATTATATTTTTATTAATTTATTTGTACTGGCTATCTTCCTTGACTAGAATTTAAACTCCATGAGAGCAGGCTTTGTCTGTTTTGCTCACTGCTGTGTTATCATCTGGCCCATGTAAGGTGTTGAATAAAATCTGTTGAATGAATCAATGACAAAAAAAACACATTCAATCACCCAGATGAAGAAAACTGGAAAGACTGGGACCACTAAAGAATGGGTTTTTGTAGAAATTAACATGAAATTGAAAATGTGGTTATTTTATAATCTACAAATCTCACACAAGTAGCCGGGCTCTGTGGCTCAGCCTGTAATCCCACGCCTTGGGAGGCTGAGGTGAGTGGATTGCCTGAGTCCGCGGGTTCAAGACCCGCCTGGGCAACTTGGTGAGACCTCATCTCTACAATAAATCAAAAAATTAGCCGGGCGTGGTAGCATGCGCCTGTAGTTCCAGCTACTAGGAAGGCTGAGGCGGAAGGATTGCCGGAGCCCAGCAGATCGAGGCTGCGGTGGCCGGGAGTGGCCACTGCACTCCAGTCTGGGCGATCGAGTGAGACTCCAACTCAAAAAAAAAAAAAAAAAAAAAAAAAGATACACAAGTATCTATATGCAACATTACTGCTATTCTGCGACACTTTAAAATGTTTATGTAAATTACATTACACTGTACATATTCTACTTTTTTTTAATAAGTATTGTTTTTGATACTCATCCATGTTGATGCTT
>CAUYQG010052234.1:0-36420 GCA_963574415.1 Tarsius wallacei
CGCGGGATTACAGGCTGAGCCACCGAGCCCAGCTGACTTTTCATTTTTTTAATGCTTGGTACAACATACAGGAATAATATTTCTAGCCCCCAGAAGAATAATTTCCTTCACCATTTTAAAGATTTTTGCAAAAAAAAAAATGAAAAGTCTGCCAGGCGGGCGACTCACGCCTGTAATCCCAGCACTTGAGAGGCAAAGGCATGAGGATTGCCTGAGCCTACAGGTTCGAGACCAGCCTGAGCAATTTGGCGAGACCTTGTCTCTACAATAAATCAAAAAATTAGCTGGGCGTGGTGGCCCACGCCTGTGAGTCTGGCTACTTGGGAAGCTGAGGCAGGAGGATCGCCTGAACCCAGCAGGTTAAGGAGGCTGCAGTGGCCGTGAGCGTGCCACAGCACTCCAGCCGGGGTGACAGAGTGAGACTCTGACTAAAAAAAGAAAAAAAAAAGAAAGAGAGAAAAACCTGTGTCCCATTTGAAATTCGTCAACTTCTAATTGGTTGAGAAGTGGTTTTCTTTTCTTTCTTTTTTTTTTTTTCAGTAGGAGTCTGTCGCCCTGGCTGGAGTTCAGTGGCACGCTCATGGCCACCGCACCCTCGACCTGCTGGGCTCAGGTGATCCTTCCACCTCAACTTTCCAAGTAACCACAGACACAAGCCACCTTGCCTGGCTAATTTTTTGATTTATCGTAGAGACGAGTTCTCTCCAAGTTGCCCAGGCTGGTCTTTACCCCCTGGACTCAGACAATCAATCCTCTTGCCTCCACCTCCCAAAATGCTGGGATTACAGGTGTGAGCCACTGCGCCCGGTGAGAAGTGGTTTTCAGAAACCATGAATGCATCCTTCTACATCATCTTCAAACAACAGATTGGACAATAAATTACATATTACTAATATGGGAGGAAGAAAACGAGACTGCATTGTCTGCTCGAATACAAAATCACCAGGTGGGAGATGTCACACAAATTACTATTGCATGAGAATCAATGAACCTGTGATGCATGTCAGCAGTTGACTGTTTCACATGTTGGAAAAATATAGGTATATAATTTGGATTTTTTGTCGAAAATAAGTTCCTCGGTGTCCAAAATTTCATTATAAGCCAAATGTCATTACGGTGAAATAATTGGTTCCAGTGCTATACTAATTAATACGACATGATTTGTTTTCCACTATTGTGTAAAAATGTGTAGTCGAGTTGCTGGTAGGTGATCTATGAAATGTCTCTGAGTGCAAAAGTTTAGTTTTTCTTCTCTAATGGAGATGTTTGTGTCGAATAGGTTAGTTTTATTTACACGCATAAGCATTTAAAATTATTTATTTATTTTTTTGAGTTGGGTTCTCACTCTGTTGCCTAGGCTGGAGTACAGTTGCACAGCCAAGGCTTACTGCGGCCTTGACCTCCTGGGCTCAGGTGATCCTTCTTCCTCAGCCTTCCAGGAAGCCTTCCAAGAAGCTGGCACTATAGGCGTGCACCATCAGGCCCAGCTAATTTTTAGAATCATTGTCAGCGTACTCTAGAACTGAGAATCAACTTTTTGGAAAAGACAAGTCTCTCTGTGTTGCCCAGGCTGGTCTCAGCCTTGTGGTCGGCCTCCCAAAGTGCTGAGATGACGGATGTGAGCCATTGTGCCTAGCCTCTGTAACATTAAAATAAAAAAAGCTGGGAGTCTCTTTGGTTGAAGAAAATGAAAGCAAACCTAATCTATTTAGGGAATTACTTTGCTTATTAAGCACTCGATATTAACTGTTTTGTTTTGTTCTTTTTTTAAGTCGGAGTCTCACTCTTATCACCCAGGCTGGAGGGCAGTGGCATGCTCCCGGCCACCACAGCCTCAACCTGCTGGGCTTAGGCGGTCCTTCACCCCCAGTGAAGGGCACAGGGAACAGTCAGGGCCCCTCCCCCCCAAGATGGCGCCGACCACTCCCCCAAGATGGCACTGACCACTCAGGCCACATGGAAACAACAATGGCCCTAAGTTCCAGCTTCCCCCTATATGATTTCTCGCCGCGCAAAGTTCAAACTTGCTAGCCAACAATCTCTTCCTATGACCCTCCAATAGTAATCTCGGCCCGCCCTATTTCCCCTTTGCTCTACCCAATAGGATGCTAGCACAGCCTCTTCCTGCCCTCGCTAAACTAATAAATACAGCCCCTCCCTGCATAACTCACTCTCTCTCCCCCCTCACCCCCTCTAGCTCTGTAGCCCCCACTTTAATAAATCTCTTGGTCCCCAACGGGTGTGGAGTCGTTATTAGCGCCCAAATACTTTCATCATCTCTACAATAAATCAAAAAAATTAGCCAAGCGTGGTAGCATGCACCTGTAGTTCCAGCTACTTGGAAGGCTGAGGCGAAAGGATCGCCGGAGTCCAGCAGGTCAAGGCTGCAGTGGATGGGAGTGGCCACTGCACTCCAGTCTGGGTGACAGAGTGAGACTCCAACTCAAAACATATATATATATTTTTTTTTTTTTGATCTGTACTCTTAGAATTACAAAATTATAATTAAAAAACCAAAAAAGAAACTTGAAAAAAAAAAGACAATAACATGTCTATAAATTGAAAGAGTCTACATAGTTAAGATGTTAATTTTCCCCGAGTTGATTTAGAGAATTAAGGCAATCTCAATAAAAATCTCAGCAGACAAAAATAGCCAGACTTCTACCCGGTCATCCTACAATAGAAGTCTATATCACATACATTTTGATCCTTGGTCATAAATATTAACTGGCAACCCCAAATCACCAAACACTACAAAAAGCTTCTAACATGAAAGATAGTGACTGTAAATAAAAAAAAAAGAACTGAGACATCTGGAAACAAAAGAGAGGCAGAATTTTGTGCATGTGGCTCAGTTCCCAAGCTCAGCTTTCCCCCTGGTACAGAGATTTTGGGATCCACAGATCCTATTTTCTTTAACATTTGCCCCTGTTCTTCAAAATCTTTCAGAGAAAGCACTGAAGAAAATAAATCTCTGGTCTCTCGCTGCTAGGGTGATTTATTCCTAGAAACTCAGGTCCTACATTGTTAGGAAGGCTCATGAAGTTTTGTGTACCACATAGAAGAAGGGAGGAGAAAGAGGGAAGAGGGAAAGGAAAGAGAAAAAGGGGACCAAGGCCAGATTATACCAACAAAAGAGAAAGTAAATCCTGATTGTTACCAGGAAATCTACACATTAGTAGGCAGACAAGGAAGTAGTTTATATACATACAACCAAACCAAAGAGGAGGAAAAGTAAATCTAGGAAGCAGAAAAACAAACGAAGTAAAAGAAAACTTCCCATAATGATAACAAATATCTTGGGAAGATAGGCTCTTATATCCATGAAAGACCCTAGAGGCTTTTCTTTTAAAAAACAATTAAGTAAAAGAAACATTCAGGTAACAAAACAAAGTTTTTCGAAATTAAAATTATAACAAGAAGAATAAAAAGCTGGTTAAAAGTTTAGAGGATAAAATCAAGAATAATCTCCTAGAAAGTAAAATAAAAACATAAAGGATAGAAAATGGGATAGAAAAGATAAGAGTGTTAAAAGACCAGTTCAAGAGGTCCAGTAGCTAAACATTAGCTTATTCAGAAAGCTGAAAGAAGGAAAAAAACAGAAAAAAAAAAACCAAGAAAAGTTATCAAAGAAATAATTCAAGAAAATTTCCAAGAACTGAAAGGTAAATATATCAGCAAAGTAAAGGAAAAAGACCCATATAATGGCAAAATATCGTATTATTTCAGAACATAACAAATACAAGATCCTAAAAGTTTCACATAAAAAGAAAGATCTTAAAGAAAACTTCATGGATTAGAATAGCATGGGACTTCTCAACAGCAACAATGGAAGATAGAGAAAAAAATTAGACAAAGGCTTTAATTTTTTTCTTTTTTTTGAGTTGGAGTCGTACTCTGTCACCTAAGCTGGAGTGCAGAGGCACACTTATGGCCACCACAGCCTTGACCTGCTGGGCTCAGATGATCCTTCTGCTCAAGCCTTCCCAGTAGCTGGAACTACAGGCGCACGCTACCACACCCAGCTAATTTTTTGACTTATTGTAGAGATGAGGTCTCTCGCCAAGTTGCCCAGGCTAGGGTCTCAAACCTGTGAGCTCAGGCAATCCTCTCACCTCTGCCTCCCAAAGTGCTGGGATTATAGCCGTGAGCCACTATGCCCAGCCAAGCCTTCAAAATTTTAAGTGCAAATGATTTGCAACCTAAAACTTATTACTGAGTAATATGACATGTATACACAAATAATCTGAAATGCATGTGTGTATGTATACATATATATATTTCTGATAAGTATGCTTGGCTTTAGAATTTATGTTATGTATAACGTATAATCTTTCAACAGTTAACATCAAAACTATGTTTCTCTAAAACCAATTAGTCTCTTCTTTAAACTCATTTTAAATGACTAAGAAAGGAAGCTGCCAAGAAAAGTGCTCAATGCCAGCAGAAAGCCAGAGTTACAATGAAAATTTGCTGTGGGTAAGCCCCAAGCACAGTTGATTATAAGGAAATCTATGGTTGTCAGTTTCAATCTAAACTGCAATCTAGTGTCAGAATTTTTAAGCCCTAAAGATTCCTTTTAATAAAGAGCACACTAATATTGGAGAATTACAATGAAAACACAGGCCAGGCGCAGTAGCTCTCATGTGTAATCTCAGCACTTTAGGAGGCCAAGATGGGAGGGCTGCTGGAGCCCAGGAGTTCAAGACCAGCCTAGACAACATAGTGAGACCTAGTCTCTACAAAAATAAATTTTTTTAATTAGCCAGTTGTGGTGCTGCATGTCTGTAGTCCCAGCTACCCAGGAAGCTGAGATGAAAGGATCGCCTAAGCATAAGAAGTCATGGCTGTGGTAAGCTGTGATTGTGCCACTGTACTCCAGACTGGTTGACAGAAAAACAAAGAAATTTTCAGATAAAAAAAGGAATAAGTAAATAAATAGAAAGAAAAGACAGATGTGATTAAAAAAACAAATTTTCAGATAAAAAAGGATATGCTTCAATAAAATATCACAGATATTCATAGAGTTGAATTATTTCTCAAAAAGATTCAAAGTACTTTCACATACTGGTAAAATGATGCCAGTTCTAGCTTCATTATACCTTTGACAAAAACCATAATAATTGAGGGAATTACTCCTTGCCTGATAAATGTCAGTGTTTCTTTCACTAGGTTATATTGGTCTCCAAAGGTTTAGATATTAACTACTCATGAGTGAAAAAGAACAGAGCCCCAGGATAATAATGGTACTCCATAAGAAAAAAAAATCAAATAATTATCTTAAATATTCAATTCAATATATTATGTTTAATAAAGAAAGGGTCTTATAAATGGGAGGAGTGGAAATAAGGAAAATAACCAGCAGATTGAAAGATAGAGACATGCTCAAATTTAACTCTATGTCCCAATTTAAAAGGAGAATGGACGACAACAACATGAAAATATTCTATCAATTCTCAACTATATACTATAGACACTTCCTTTAGTCCATATAAGTAATGGACATTAGTCTCATTGTATAGAAAGGAAACTATGCTGAGAAAGATAATTAGTTTGCCCAAGGTCACAATTAAATAGGGAGAGGTAGCTCCAGATTTAATTCTACAGCTTTAATTGTTATAATCCAAAATTGATTAATATATAATTTTAAAATGAAATGCTAGACTTTTGCTTAAAGTATAGCATTTAAGCCTTAACTATTTCTTAATAACTCTTATTTAATTAACTCTTTCTTAAATTTTATTTTAAAGCTGTTGGGTACAATTCAGGATTAGGTATACAAGTGGACATCATACAGGTGAAGTTTGGGCCTCCCTTTGGTCCCACTTTGCAGATTTTTAAACTCCTAAATAAAGATAAGTACTATAAATATGTAGGTTTATTATTTCAAATAATAAACTAAAATTTGCTTATAAAAAACTAAAGATTTTCCCTTAATATATAAAAGGTTCCTGTAACTCGGTAAGAAAATACAAATATCTCAATACTTTTAAATGAGTAAAAAAAAATAGCAAATAATTCACAAGCCTGTCTGAAGCATGGGAAAGGAATAAATCCAGAAGTCAAAAACATATTTCTTAGTCAGCAATAATCTGCTAACTAATTTCCAAGCACACTACCTGCAGTTTGAAGCATAAAATAGCTATTATCCCGGAAAATAGCATAATTAAGCACAATCTTTAAATTTTAGTTAATCCACTTCTCTATCTGCCCCCATTCAATCCTGAACTCACAATCAAAAGTGTAAATACTGAGGAAAAAAAATACACACACACACACATTTATGTATATACCTGTATCAATATCACAATCAAAAGTTAAGTGTAAGCACTGGAATAAAAATACATACATATATACACACATACACATATTTATAACTATAGTAATATCTACAGCAGTATATACAAACAACAAATAGCAATTACTTTGAAATGTTGGGTTTACTGGTATTTTGTACCTTTTCAACTATTTTACATCTTTGTTTGTTTGTTTGTTCATTTGTTTGAGTCAGGGCCTCACTCTATTGCTACAGGCACAGGCAACTATAGCCAGCTAATTTTTTTAATTTTTTTGTAGAGATGAAGTTTCACTATGTTGCCCAAGCTGAATATTTTACATCTTTAAATGATCATGAACTACATTTATAATCAGAAAACAGCAGAAATGAGCCCCAATCTTTTAGGCAACTGGAGTGAAAGTCTGGGGCAGGTAACAAGCACTTTAAACATTATTTCTACCTTAATCAAAGTTGAAAAGGAACCCAGGTTTTATAAAACCTGCAAAAGGAGATTTGAGACATGAAGTGCTGGCAAACACAAGACAGAAACAAAGAAATTTACAAATTTTAGATGAAGTCAATAAAACATAAAAGCCACTTCCTTTTCTCTCATACTAATAAATGATTAACCACCTACTATTAGCAACTCAGATCTGTGCCCAACTCTATAGAGGACATCATAAAATTTAAGACACAGCCCATGCCCTCAAAAAAAGTGTTAATAAGTGATGATATACAAACTAAAAGTAACACATAGACCTTAAGTAAAAAGAAAAGCCAAGATGGCAGATTCTAAGTATAAAAGTTCAGAGAAGGTGACAGCTTTAATGATCTTATAAAAAATAAATAAAATTATCAAAGAAAGATGTAATATCAGGTAAAATGCCTTCCACTGCAAGAAACAGAAAGCTCTGACTCACATGCCTAATTTTTATCACATAAATGTCCCAAAGTAGGGCAGACCAAGCCCTTCCAACCCAAAGATTTTCCTTTTTCTGTATACAGTAGTCCCCCACTATCTCTGGTTTTACTTTCCATAGTTTATGTTACTTGGAGTCAACTGCGGTCTGAAAACACTAAGTGAAAATTTGGAAATAATTGATAAGTTTTACATTGCATGCTACTCTGAGTTGCATAACGTAATCTCACACCAACGCTCTTCTCTCCCCTCGGGATCTTTTCTTTGTCCAAATCTATGCTCTATAGGCTACCTGCCCATAAGTCACTTAGTAGCCATTTATCTTAGTTCTCAGATCAACTGTTGTGGGACTGCAGTGCTTATATTCCAGTAACCTTTATTTTAGCTAAAAATGGCCCCAAAGCACAAGTGTAATGATGCTGGCATATTGTTATAATTGTTCTATTTCATTATTAGTTATTGATATTAATCTTACTGTGCCTAATTTTGAACAGCTTTATTAAGACATAATTCACATACCATATTAGTAAGCCATTTAAAGTATACAATTCAGCCAGGCTCGGTGGCTCAGTCTGTAATCCCAGTGCTTTGGGAGGCCAAGGTGAGTGGATTGCCTGAGCCCAAGGGTTCGAGACCCACCTAGGCAACTTGGTGAGACCTCATCTCTACAATAAATCAAAAATTAGCCAGGCGTGGTAGTGCGTGCCTGTAGTTCCAGCTACTTGGAAGGCTGAGGCGGAAGGATCACCGGAGTCCAGCAGGTCAAGGCTACAGAGGCTGGGAGCAGGCACTGCACTCCAGTCTGGGTGACAGAGTGAGACTCCAACTCAAAAATAAAAATAAAAAATAAAATAAAACAAATAAAATATACAATTAAATGACTTTTAGTGTATTTACAGATATGTGTAACCATCAACATAGTGAATTCTGGAACATTTTTATCAAAAAGAAACATGGTATCCTTTGGCCATCACTCTCTTAGTCTGTTCAAGCTACTATAACAAAATACCACAGACAGAGTAATTTATATAACCAAGAATTATTTCTCATAGTTCTGGAGCCTGAAAAGTCCAAGACCAAGACATATGCAGATTCAGTTACCTGACAAGGCCCTATTTGCCACAGGTGACTATTACACTGTATGCTTACATGAAGGAAGGGGTAAAAGGCTCTCTCAAGCCTCTTTCATAAGGACTCCCATTCATGAGGGAATCCCTCATTACCTAATCACCTCCTCAAAGCCCCACTGTTTAATACCACCACAATGGGGATTAGAGTTTCAATCTGAATTTTGGAAGGACACAAATATTCAAACTATACCACTCTCCATCCCCCACCCGCCTACCTCTAGTCTTCCTGAACCCTTCCACCACCATAAGCAACCACTAATCTGCTTTCTGTCTCTATAAATTTCCCTTGACTTTCATGTTGGTAGAACAATACAGTATGTAGTCTTTTGTGACTGGCTTCCTTCATTTGCCATAATGTTCGCAAGGTTCTGTGGCACATATCAATGGGACTTTAGTCCTTTTGGGGGCTGAATAGCTTTCTCTTGTTGGTTATAACACATTTTTGTTTATTCACTCACCCACTGATGAACATTTGGGAATGTTGCTATAAACATTCATGTACAAATTTCTGTGTTGACATATGTTTTCAATTCTCTTGGGTACATCCTTAGGAGCAGAACTGCTGGGTCTTGTGGCAACTTCATGTTTAATTGTTTAAGGAACTATTAATAAGGCTAGAAATTAAAGGAACCCTAAGTACATGGATGGCTATATCTTGTTAGTACATTTGAAGACTTCACAGGTAAGATTTCAAACCTCCCCCAAAATGATCTAAAGGTTCAATGCTAATCCAATCATAAATCCAACAGCCATTAAAATATTTAAAGGTAGGAAATGACAAGTTGGTTCTCAAATGCACATACACATACAACACAATTTATTAGCAGTTGTGTTTAAATTAGACAAAACCACAGTGCAGAAAACAACAAATTTGGAGAGCTAAGACTACCTCATGCACCAACAATGTTATGCAGTGAACAAAACATCATGGATGCATATCAATGTAAACAATCTTACCAACTGAAAAAAAGAAGGAATCCAAGAAGTATACACACGGAGATATGTGCAACAAAGGTGGAAAGGCAACACAGCTATTCAGGATAGTCTTTCCAAAAAATGATCTTGGGTCACCTGGATAATTAACACCTAGCCAATCAATTAACATCCAACCGAGCAAGTACCTCAGAAGGAATCGTATAACTAAATGTAAGGGGACTTCTGGGCAAGATGGCAAAGGAACCGGTTGGACTGTGAGAGTCTCTGCCAAAGTGAGTGCCCATTAAGTCTCTGTGCATGAGTGGGTGTGTGCCCGCAGGTGAGTGAAAGTCCGTCTGATGGGAGACTCAGGTGCATGCACCCAGGGCTCTCCTCTAGAGGTGAGTACAACCCACCACCACCCTAAGACTGGAGACACAGGCACGCAGGATCGTCTGCATTCTCAGGGCTCTCAAGAGAAGGCAGCAGAGAACAGATACCAATCTGTTTCCCAAAGCAGCAGTACCATTTTACATTCCTACCAGAAGTGTAAGAGTGTTCCAGTGTTTCCACATTGTGACTAACACTTATTGTCATCTGACTGTCTGACTTTAACCACCCTAGTAACTGGAAAGTGATAACTCACTACAGTTTTGTTTTGCATTTTCCTAATGATTAATGATTATAATGGTTTTTCTCTATGACCAATGTTTCATTTGCATTTTAGCCCCATTTTTACAGTAAGAAAAGCTAATGTACAGAGATATTAAATACATTACCCAAGGTCACAAAGCTACTAAGGGAAAAACTGGGATTTTAACTCAGGCAGCCTGAATCCATGGCCCAGCATTTTATTATACTCTAGCAGCAGTTGTAGGCATTTCATCCAACAGAAAAGAGGCAGGCTTTTCCAGACAATCAATTTTATTGGTGAAGAGGCATTCCCAGAAGCCATTCCGATTTCTAATATCTCATACACTAGGTTTAGGTCACAAGACTCTTCCTAAACCAATAAGAACAGAATCACCATTGTCATAGTCTGTTTTGTGCAGCTATAACAGAAAACCACAGACTGAGTAATTTATTGGCTCACAGTTCTGAGGGCTGAGAAGTTCAAGATCTAGAGGCCAGAATCTGGCAAGGGCTTTCCTGCTGCATCATCCCATGGTGGAAGAGATCAGGAGCAAACAAGAAGGAGCAAAACTCACTCTTATAATGTCACTAATCCAACCCATGAGTGTGGAGCCCTCATGGTTTGATCACATCTTAAAGGTCCAACCTCTTAATACGATTATGATGGCAATTAAATTTCAACATAAGTTTTGGAGGGGATAAACACTCAAACCACTGCAATCATAATTGGCTTAGATTATTCAGAATTTCTAAGAAAAAAACAGTGCTCTTCCAGAAAGAAGGTAAGAATGGCTCTTGATCTGTCATATCAATAGTGTCTGCTACAGGTATATATGGAAACAAACAAACTTGTTTTTCCAGTCTATACCATATCAGAAATTAGAGAAGATTCAAGATTTAAAAAGAGTTATCATTCAGCTTCCATTGTGCTAGCGTTATTCGCATAAGTATGAATAAATGGATAATTATAATGTCACTAAAATACTTCACAACAAAGGAAGCAATCATTTCAATAAAGCAAAAAAACCTTTATCTGCATTAGACTGAAATCTGCCCATGAAAAATTAAGCCATCAATATAGGAGCAAAGCATTAAATAAGAAAAATTTACACATTTTTTTGTTCAGCCTCACTAGTCATCAAGGAGACGCAAATTAAAACTACACTGAGATACCACCTAACTCCAGTCAGAATGGCTATCATCAGTAACTCAAAAGATAACAGATGCTGGAGAGGATGTGGTGAAAAGGGAATACTTCTACACTGTTGGTGGGAGTGTAAGCTAGTACAACCTCTGTGGAAAACAGTGTGGCGATTCCAAAATGTTCTAAAAATCAACCTTCCATATGACCCCGCAATCCCCCTACTGGGAATATACCCAGAAGAACTTAAATCACTCTATAAAAACGATACCTGCACACGTATGTTTATTGTAGCATCATTCACCATAGCAAGAACATGGAACCAACAGTGCTGCCCATCAAAAGAGGACTAGATTTTTAAAATGTGGTACATGTACACGATGGAATATTACGCAGCCATAAAGAAGGACAAAATCATGAACTCCACAGCAACCTGGATGGACTTAGAGTCTATAATACTGAGTGATGTATCACAGAAATAAAGAACTGAGTATCACATATTCTCACTCATAAGCGGACCTTGAACAGTTATCATAATACTATAAGAAAAGGATGGCAGTAGTGGGAAACTGCCAGAGGAGGGTGGGTATGGGATTGGCAGTAGTAGAAATCTGCCTGGGGAAGGAGGAGCACACCTCATCTACAAGGGTACCTGCACAATGAATATTTGTATACCTAACCCTGAATTGTACCCCACAATTTTAAAATAAAAAAATTTTAAAGTTAAAAAGAAAGAAAAATTTACACATTTTCTAATCTTCCAAAATATAAACTGGTGTTTAAAGCTGAAAAATAGCAATTAATCATTCATAAAAGATGAGATTTTAAATTACAAGGTTTCAAAGTATTTCTTCCAATAAAATATTCTTTTAACAAAAATCTTCATTTATTTTAAAGTTTTGTGAGGCTTCAAAAGCTTTCCTGAAAAATGTAAAGTTTAACTTTAAATAATTTTAAGTACTATTTAATATTATCCTAACAACCGTACTAGCAATTCAGTTTCATAACTCATATTTCAAGTATAGTATTAATTCATAATGGACAAATGGCTTTCATTTTCCATACTTTTTATAATTTTATACTTGTAAATCAGTGTGTATCCTCCAAATGTGATATGGTACAATTTAGTGTTTGCTTCTTGAGAAGATATGAGAAAATAAGATATGTTTACAAGATCATTCAACTGTACACTAAAAATACACGTACTTCCAAAGTATCTATGTTGCTACCTTATTTTTTTCAATTGTTTTTAAAGGTGAGGAGAGGATAATTTAATAATTAACTACAAACAAGTCCTGTCTTTAGATAGAGCGTTTATCATGTAATTATGATGATGATCATTTAAAAGTACCCAAAATGTCTCTACCAGTTTAAAGAGCTGAGTTATTTTTAAAATCAAACATATGTGCTTTTCTGTTTATGTCTTTAGAAAGAACATTCTGTATAATGAAAAACACGACCAAATTTTTCACAGTACATCACTATAAAACCCTGTAATTGACTTTTGGGCTTGGTTTACTCTATATCTATTTTTGACTATGTAGAAAACGGCAATGATGTGGTGAAAAGCCCAAAATGTAAGTCTCATTGCAGAATAAGACTCCAACCTGATTAGTACAGAAGTATCATATTTGCGCTGGGAAATGTGCCCATTTTAAAAGAGAAAATCTCAGTGCATAGGAACCTCATCTTTTTTAATAAAGACATAAAAAACTAGTAACTCTGGTGCTTAGTTTGGGACTTGTTTGGAACCTGGATGTTGTTTACACTGATCTCCTCCACTAAAGGTAGCATAATGCTGATGATATTCAAAATTGTTGTTGGAAACGACAGGTTAATTTCAGTTAATATGATGAAATGTAACATTGGATGTCACAATTTAGCATTATAAATCAACCTTTAAACATACAAATTAACATTAGATGCTTATTATTCTCAAGTCTTAATACAGATAAAGATGTTAATTTGTTTCTAAAAGTGTTGTCACGTGACAAAACTAATTTGTTACTCCTAACAAAAGCACTGTTTTTCTTCATTGAAAAAAAGTCTAAAACACCTTTGAGCACCACTGCTTTCATCAATAAAATTTACATATTTGCAAGTAAAATAAACTAACAGAGGGAGATGCTGTGTGGTTTAAAAATCAGCTCTGTAGCACCTACCACAGATTTATCTCCCATGAGTTGACTCAACTATTCCTTCTTCTCAGTAAATAAACTAAGTTATATGCAGGGTACTGCAGGAGAGTTTTGCATGGGCCAAGTAAAAGAATATGTTTCACATGGAAACTTCCAACTTGACAGTCTGCCCATTTTTGGTAGGTATTAAAGGGTCCACAGCACTTTATGAATTAGTTGTGGTTTACCTAAATAATCATGGCCAAAGCAGCCACGGTCACTGCACATTCAATTTATTCCTATCAAATAAACAGTATGCCTTAAAAAATGCTTAACAAATTTAGAAAAATTCAAGCTAAATAACAGCTTTCTAGTAGTATTGTTGACTGAATTATAATCATGTCACTTTAAAAACAAGCACATTAAAATAAGTCCATTTTATTAATATTTAGATCCTTTATAATTCAGATCATTATATTTTATCCCTAAACTTTAATTTAACAAATAAAACAACACATTAACATTAATTGCATAAGAATACTGAATGGTTTCTGCTAACTTCTTAAGGGACAGTTGTACAAAGATGCTTAAAAAATATCCTCTCTAAAAAGTAAAATGCTCCTGAAGATCCTTACATGGATTATCTACATAAAAGATCACCTCTGAACAGTGGAATTTCTTATCAATGACTAAAAAACCAAATAAGATAATACAACCAGGTATCTGCTTTCAAAGTAAAGAAATAAGTGAAAGCCTCAACTGAGCTACATTAGAAGTCACCAAGATGAAAATAAGTGGCAGAGACTATTGATTAAGCTGTGTCACAGTGCTAGTCCAATTCTTTGCCATAAAATCTTCATTTAAATAACATTTTTTACAGTATATTACTTGAATCACTAAATGAGCCAACTAATGTTTATAGCTCAAAATAAATAAAAGAATTAGCTATTTAAAAACAGATTCACCCAAACTGGCATTTAAATTGTAGGCCCTTTCTAAAGAGAATTAGATGCGATTTGTCACAAATTAAACATCATTCACAAGTCAGTTTCTTTTCGTCTCAATAGTCCTTTAATCAATCGAGAGAAGAAAGGAAGAGAAGGGAGGGGAAGAAGAAAGAAGAGAGAAAAAAAGGGAAGAAAAGAAAGAAGGGAGAAGGGAGAAAAGAAAAAACACTTATATACCTACTATGTGCTAGGCACTTTGTTAATTGTATTACATATTTTATATTGTTTCAATAATAACCCATATATGAAATAGGTCTTTTGTCTTCATTTACAGGTGAGAAAACAGATATTTATATAAATAATACAATTTCTAACATCCTCACACAGCTTAATAAGTAGCAAAAAGGGAATATATAGCCTAGGTCTATAATTCCAGAAAATAGCCATCAATTTATACATTAAAATAGCATTTAATTTGTCATGATCATTTCTAAAATATACTGTTAAATATATCCCAAAAAAGTCAAGCTCAATCTAGAAAACGATTTGAGTACATAAATCCTGTTCTACCAACACCTTTACCTTGAAGGAAAAATCTTTCAAGGTAGGAATCATATTGAAGATTCCACAGGCTAAAAAGTTACTAAGATAAACATGACAATATGTTTGTTAAGATTTGGGGGAAAAAATGAAGAACAGAAATAGAACCCAAAGTGATCTGCAACTTAAACACGGGTGTTTGGAATTCCCACCTCTTCCTTCAAACCTCAGGTATATCCAATCAAAAACCTTCAGGCAGATTTACACTGTTAACACAATTTTTCAATATTTTCCCCCAAGGATTAGAGGAATACTGAAATCTAAAAGCAATGGCCAGATATTGCCCTCCACATTTAGTGATGAAGAAATACAAGTTTGTTCTCCTGTCCTTCACTACTTCCATTGACAAGTAGCCACTACGCTGCTTTTAGAGTCTTCCTTCCTTTTGCCCCTTCCTCTTTCCTTCGTGACTTACTGCCATCTTTTCTTCGATCTCTCCATATGCCTCTCCTTCTTTCATCCCTCCTTCCCTCCTTACTACTTGCCCTTTACACAAAAAACATGTAAAAGAAATAGAGCTACAATAAACCAGGGAAGCCCAATCCTACACAAATCACTCAGCTTCTTTGTGTTTGACAATTGGATACCCTACAACATTTATTTCTTTACTAAGCACTTTGTAGAATCTTTTTGCTTTAGAAATAATCAGTGTGACCCGTACAAAAAAGGTAAGGAATAAGTTTCGGGCAGGTAGAGATATAAAGAATTAAAGCCTATCATTCAAAAAGCTACAGAAATGGACAAATGCAAAAAATGTACTTATTGTATAATAAAACAAAAAGTAAGGAAATATCATTCTTATATACCTACAGCCTCAAATTTAATAAAGAAAACAAACATAACACCTTCCTACCCTAATAGATGTACTTTTTCTTGCCAAGGCACTTTCTTCTTTTGTTGTAGAGTTTGAAATCACTACACCAAGACACCTTGGTCATTTCAGAACATTATTGTACATTATAGCTCACTTTATATTCAAAATAGTCTTTCATATCAAATAAATTTGTCATTAGGAAGAAAAGATATTTCTGAATTACATAAAACCATGTTAACTCATCAATAACTTCTATTTAAACAAGTATTTGTACATAATTTAAATACTTTGCAGTATATCAATCCTCTAACATAAAATTCAAAGAAAACAGGATCAAATTACATAAGCCAATTCAATTTATAGAAAAAAATTACCTCATTAGGTCTAACACACTGATGGTACATCAGAGAAGTAGAAATTTGTTAGTAATTGATTGAAAATTAAATTAACTAGTTAAAATGGCAGCTAATTATTTGAGAAATATCATTTGCATAAGCAATATGCAAAACAGAAATGACAAATCAAGACAAATTAGTTTATTAATCTAGTGTATTTTAGAGCTGGATAAGATCTTAAAATCTATATATTTTTAGAAAGATCCAGAATCAGATTATATTTTACAGAAAATATTTCCATTCCTATGTTTAACTATTGCGGTGCTAGAAAATGAAAAAAAGTTCACCAGGCAAACTTTTTTCTTTCTTTTTTTTTTTTTTTGAGTCGGAGTCTCACTCTGTCGCCCAGACTGGAGTGCAGTGGCCGCTCCCGGCCACCGCAGCCTCGACCTGCTGGACTCCGGCGATCCTTCCGCCTCAGCCTTCCAAGTAGCTGGAATTACAGGCATGCGCTACCACGCCCGGCTAATTTTTTGATTTATTGTAGAGATGAGGTCTCGCTTGCCCAGGCGGGTCTCGAACCCACGGGCTCAGGCAATCCACTCACCTCAGCCTCCAAAGGCCAGGATTACAGGCTGAGCCACTGAGCCCGGCTTAAACTTTTTTCTTTCATTTGCTAAGTTCCTCAAGAAAATTAAACCTATGTTCAGGAAGCAAAAAGGAATTGCCTCAAATGACATGAGTAGGATAATAAGTGGGGTTAAAAAGTTTCTTCAAGATCATTGCTCTGATACTCTTGCTAGAAAAGTTTCCAGCTATACTGTCATCTTTGATCAATAAAATTTGATTACGAATCCCAATTTGTTAAGACATTAGAAAGTCTAAATTAGGATTCTAGAAGTGTCTAAATTTCAAGTGGAAAAAATTTACTCTGCTGAAAACTTGTAATGATTCCAAGACATTTTTACTCTTCTCCATTACACTCATATGTAAGTATAAAGTACTCAAGGGGTATACTAAACCAGCACAATCTGTCACTTCCAGTTGGCTGAATATTCTTTTACAATATACTATCTCAAGTAGAGAATAAAGCATACAAATGGCATCCTGGCTTCTAACACTTACCAACTGTGAGACTTTGAATAAGTTACTCTACAACACCTTATCTGTAAAATAGAAATGGTGATATTAACCTGGGAGAAAGGTAGTAAAGTTATAGTTCGATCATTCAACTTATCCAATAAGCTGTTATTAAGCACCCACTACCTGCTAACCATTCATCTGGGCACTGAGTATTAAAAGTCAATCTTGTGAAGCCTTAGAGACCTTATGGTAAAATAGGGCAGAAATATTAATAACAGAAATGATTGACAACAGAGCCCCAGAATTTGGGAATGGGAAAGTAACGGAGAATAGATTATGAATAATTTAAGTTTTGAAAAAAGAGGCTGATTCTTAGAACAGTAAAATAATTTTTTTATTTTTTACTTTATTATAAAGACGTGGGGTACAAGTAAGGATTAGTTACACAAGTAATTTATGTGCAGGTAAAGTTTATGCCTCCAACTTCTCCTCACTTCTCCTGTTTTAGGATCAGGTACCCTTTGTGTTATTACATGCCCTCTCTTCCTCCCTCCCCTGGCACTATCCCGAGACTGCTGAATCGTGCTATTGTGATTCATGTTTGGGTCCCACTTATGAGTGAGAACATACGGTATTTGGTTCTTTGTTTCTGTGATAGATCGCTAAGAATGACTGTCTCCAATTCCATCCAGTTTGCTGAAAAGTTCGTGATTTTGTCCTTCCTTATGGCTGCATATTACTCCATCATGTATATGTACCACATTTTCTTTATCCAGTCTACTTTGAATGGGCAGTAGGGTTGGTTTCATGTTTTTGCTGTTGTAAATAGTGTGGCAATAAACTAAAAATGCATGTGCAGCTGTCTTTTTTGTAGAATGATTTGTGTTCCTCTGGGTATATACCCAGGAGGGGGATAGTTAGATCATATGAAAGGTCAATTTCTAGTTCATTTAGATATGGCCACACTATTTTCCATAGAGGCTGGACTAGTTTGCACTCCCATCAACAATATAGAAGCATCCCCTTTTCTACAAAATCACACCAGCATCTATTGTTTTTTTAGTTTTTATTTTTTTTGAATTGGAGTCTCACTCTGTCACCCAGGCTCATGGCCACTGCAGACTTGACCTGCTGGGCTTAGGTGACCCTTTTGCCTCAGCCTTCCAAGTAATTGGCGCCATAGGCATGTGCCACCATGCCCAGCTAAATTTTTGATTTATTGTAGAGACGAGATCTAGCCATGCTGCTCAGGCTGGTCTCGAACCCCTGAGCTCAGGCAATCCTCTCGCCTCTGCCTCTCAAAGTGCTGGGAATATAGGCATGAGCCACCATGCCCAGACTGTTTTTTGATTTACTATTGATGGCCATCCTTACTGGGGTAAGGTGGTATCACAGTGTGGTTTTGATTTTCACTTCATTGATGATTAGGGAATAGAACAATAAAATAATTTTAATAGCTGGAGCAAAGAATACATATTGGGGAAGATGACGCCAAAGAGATGTGTAGAAACAAAAATATCAGCATGTGCTAAGCTATAATTAAAGATATCCTACACAAATATGTTATCGTATCTCAATTAAATCATTACTTATGCTATATTATAATGATTTTTTATGTCTGTTTCCTGCACTAGAAAGTAAGCTTAGAGGTAGAAATGGTTAGTGAGGTAGACCATGCAGTGTATCTTTTTATTTCTGCTCCTAAGTACATTTTTTAATTTAAAAAAAAAATCCCTATCGGTAATGGTCTTCATTGAAAGGTGACCAGAAAGAATCCTACTCTTCACTACTCTTTATTAATTCTTTCTACTCTTGTTTCTGAGATTGGGTCTAATGTGCTATCTGCTCTTTTCTAAACCTGAGAATCAGAAGACCTGACTGTGAATTCAAGTTTCTTACTTAACAGCAAAAACACACTGAACAAACTTCTAAACCTTTTTTGAGCTTCAGGTTTTTTAAGCTATAAAATGTAGTTACTACCATCTAATGTGGCTGCCTCATAAGGTTTTGATAAGGTTCAAATAAAATAAAATTAGTCATGAACATAAATACTTAGCTTATTAACTATAAAAGACTGTACAAATACAAGATGCAATTCTCTAGAATACCTCTGAAGTTCCTCCTCTTCTATATCCAGAGTAAAGATCACCGATTTATTCCCCTTCCCCAGCCATCCCTTTTTTCCTAGTAAAATGAATAAAGATGACAATGTGGAAAAAAAAAAAAAAACAGGATAATTTGTGCTCCACTGGAGGCACAAAGGTTCAAAGTCTTTTACAGCATTAAGACAGTCTCCAGAAATCTTCATATAGCCATGTTCATCACAGAACGGTAAAGCAGCCCTGCTGGATGTTCAAGATCTCAGAGAAATAAAATTGTCATAATTAACAAAAATGTGATCTCATGGGGAAAAAAAGAGAAGTGTGATATGTCAAACCCAGCAGCAAAAGGCTTACACAAACATTCAAAGCCATGAACACAATAACTGAGTAAGTTATATTCCTATATATGAGTGCATCTCCCTATGGATCAGCCTTCACTGTTAATAATACTACAATGAATCTAATTTTCAAAGACAGACATTCAGAAATAATGAAGCATGTTCCCAATCTGTTTCCTCTCAACAGGTCAGAACTTGACTACTGTTGGTAGAAAGTGTCTCTTACTCTAACAATTGAAGATTTTTCCCAGATTGTTATTCCACCCTGACAGAGCTATTATCTTACTAGGCTCTCTCCTGATTTTCTTGGACATGGACACTTTCACAATTTTTCCCGTCTCCCTTTACTCCCCACCCCCCAGAATATGGTTACTTCTCCTTTGCCTACCATGAAGATTCCATCCTTAATGAAATATTTCTAGACTTCTGCAAGCAAAATTAAGCCAAAGTCAAATTCCTACTTGCAAATACATTATGCATATACTTCTAATTTGGTACTTACCACATTATAATTATCTCCCATTAAAAGGGCTACATCTTATACACTGTCGTTCCACTGTCTTTATACCTAGAATGAAAAACCTATGCCCATTCATTCATATAATAATTATTTGATCACTATGTATTTTGTGGAAGGCAGTTTTGGCCTTGAAGATGCAGAGAACGGTATATCTCAGTGAAGCTTACATTAGACAACAGTGGACAAATAACAAGTATACACTAGACTGTATGAAATGCTAGGCAGAAAAATTAAGCAGATAGTCCCCAACTTATGATGGTTCAACTTAAGATTTTTTTGTCTTTACAATGGTGCTAAAGTGATACGCATTTAGTATACTCCTCTACTTATTATGCTACATTCAGGTAAACCCATGGTAAGCTGAAAATATCCTAAGTTGACAATACACTTTCACCTTATAATAATTTCAACTTATGATACCAAAATGAAGAGCACCTGTAGTGGTATTTGGTGTACGTAGGGGAAATGTTGGTTGGGACTTTCAACTCTGAGAATGGAACATTTCAGAAGCGGCTCAAGGTACCAAGGATGTGGTATGTGAACCTAAAGGATTCCAGGAAGAGCAAACAGTAGTATAAGGGGTCTGGCATAGGAATATGCTTGGTATTTTAGATGAACTGCAAGAAAAACTAGTATGGTAAAAGCAGAAATAAGAAGGGAGAAAATGTCAAAAAGGTAACAGTGGAAAGGTTAGGGAAAGCCACAATAGTCATTGTAAATCTTTTTAGCTTCATATCAGTAAGATATGACGCCATTCAAGGTTTTTTTAAAAAGCACATTATATGAAATATTTCAGTTCAAAAAAAATCAATAAATCTAAAAATTAGAAGGAGCGCCTGAGTCCAGCAGGTCAAGGCTATGGTAGTCATGATGGTGCCACTGCAGTCCAGTCTGGGTAACAGAATGAGACACCAACTCAAAAAAAAAATTTTTTTTTTAAATTTACTAGAGGTACACTCAACAGCAGATTTCAGATAACAGAAAAAAGGAATTCATGAAAATGGAAAAATTAAGAGATAGTCAATCTGAAGAAAAGTGAAAAAAGATAAAAGAAAAATGAACACAGCTCAGAAATCTGTGGCACAAAATCAAGTGGATAAAAAATATGTTACAGGAGACTCAGAAAAAAGAGAGAGAAAAAAGAAAAGACATTTGAATGAATAATGGCTGAAACTTCTTAAGATAACAAACAAATCCAAGAATATCAAGATACTCCAAGTAAGATAAATACAAAGATATGCACAGAGGTATATCACAAACTGTTGAAAGTCAAAGTAAAGGAAAAATATAAAATTTAAAGCATGAGAAAAGTGACTCTTCATATACAAGGAAATGTACAAGATTAAAAGTTGAGTTATCAAAAACAATGAAGGCCAGAAGGTAGTAGAATAATATATTCAAAGTGGTAAAAGAAAATAAAAACTATCAACCAAAAATTTCATATCCAGCAAAATTACTCTTTAAAAATGAAGATGGACTGGGTGCAGTGGCTAGACCTGTAATTCTAGCATTTTGAGAGGCCTAGGTGGAAGGACTGCTTGAGTTCAAGTATAGACACTAGCCTAGACAATACAGTGAGAACTTGTTCCTACAAAACATCAAAAAATTAGGTATAGTGGCACATGTCTGTAGTTCCAGCTACTTGGAAGGCTGAGGCAGAAAGATCGTCAGTGCACAGGAGGTAGAAGCTGTGATGGACCAAAATCATGCCACTGCACTCCAGCCTAAGATACAGAGTAAGATCCTGACTCAAAATAAATAAGTAAACAAATAAAAATACAATTAAAATGAAGGTGAAATAAAGACACAGGGAATTCATTGCTAGTAGATCAAATCCTAAAAAAAAATACTAAAGGAAGTAGTTCAGGCTAAATAGAGCAGACACCAGATGATAACTCAAATCCACAGAAAAATATGAAGAGTGCAAGATACGGCAAAAATATGGGTATTTTTAAAATCAACAAAAATGCTTTATCTCAATATTTCTCTTATTTTTTTATAAATGACATTAGAATGCACAGGCAATAATTATGTGTTACTGGGTTCAAAACAAATAGAAGTAATATATCTGACAACAGTAGCACAAACAATGGTAGAGAAAAGATTTATTAGAGGAACGTTTCTATATTTACCATAATTAAATTAGTATCATTCTGAAGTCCACTGTGATCAGTTAAGATGCATATTGCAATCTCTAGAACAACCATTAAGAAAACACAGTTGGCCCTACATATACACAGGTTCCCAATCTATATATTCAAACAACTGCACATTGAAATGCACAGATATGGAGGGTGAACTGCACATATTTTTTATTCTAGGTTTGTTGAATTTTGGATGCAGAACTCACAGATATGGAGCTCCAACTGTACTATTCCATTTTATATAAAAATTTGAGAATCCACAGATATTTTGGCATCTATGACAGGATTCTAGAAACAATGCCCCATGGATAAGGGCTGACTGTAACTAAAAAATAAGATTTTTTTTAAAAAAAGAACAACAAAAATGTTTACAGTAGTCCCTCCTTATCAGCAATTTCACTTGCCACGATTTCAGTTACCTGTGGTTAACTATGGCCTGAAAATAGATTCATACTGCAAGATGCTCCGAGTGGCACGATGAAATCTTGAGCTTTCCACTCTGCTCCACTAGGGAAGTGAATTATCCCTTCATTCATCATATCCACTCTGTATAAGCTATCCTCCCATTAGTTAATGGCTGTCTTTGTTATCAGATCAAAAGATCACAAGAAAAAAAGTGAGTACAGCACAGCAACATATTTTGGGAAAAAAAGAAAAAGACCAACCACATTCACAGAACTATTACAGTATATTGTTATAACTGTTCTATTTTATTAGTGTTGTCATTAATCTCTTACTTTACCTAATTTATAATTAAACATTATCATTGGTATGTATGTATAGGAAAAATATAGTATATACAGGGGTCTGTATTATTCATGGTTTCAAGCATCCACTGGAGGGTCTTATATAAGGAAAGAATACTGTATTTAACATAAAAGATGGTGATACCACAGAAAGTTAGACACAAAAATTTGCATATATATTCCAGCATTATAAATAATTATACTAAATGTCAATGTAATAAACACCCTACTCAAAAGGCAAAGAATATTAGACTCAAAAAATAAGCAAGACCCAAGAGTAGTCTGTTCACAAAAGACAAACCTTAGATTCAAATGTGTTGAAAAGAAAACCATGAAAGAAGCAGGGGGTGTGGGGAAGGAATAGCTATCTACAGAGAAATATATCTAGGAATTACAGAGGATTTCATAGAATTCATGAAACAAGAAAAGAAAGTAGTGAAATATTTAAAGTGTTGAGGAAAAAAACTTAGATTTCTTCTATATCCAGATAAATTACTCATCAAAAATAAGAATAAATAAAAACTTTCACAACAAAAATAATTTTAAAAAATCATCACCAGCAGATCTAATTTGTAAGATGTGTTCTTCAGGCAAAATGAAAGTTACATATGAGGAGGAGCCCCCGTAAAAAACCAGAATTTATATATATAAATTGTGTATTTATTCTTACATACTTAAAGTTCAGTCACAAAGTACTCTCCATTTGATGCAGTTCACCTATCAAGATGCTTCCTCCACTGCTCAAAACAGTTTTTGAACTCATCAATTTTGATGCCTTTAAATGCTTCTGCCATTTTTTGGTTTTACCTATCCCACATTAGCAAAATGCCTCACTTTGAGGACTTTTTCATCTGGGGAAACAAAAAGAAGTGTTCAAGGTAAGATTGGGTGAATAGTGAGGGTGGGGCATGGGGGTCATGCCATCTTTTGGTCAAAAACTGCTGAACACTCAGTGTGGTATGGACAGGTGCGTTGCCATGGTGGAAGAACCAATCAACTGTTTGCCACTATTTGGAATGTTTCTTCTACAAATCATGATGTAAACTTCCAGATAAAAACTCTGGAAGACCATTTGATCTGGAGAACCGAAATCTGAGTATACTACAAAGGGGCCCGCCCTCCTAAAGATAATTCCATTTTTTGGGGGGGGGGTCCCCCCTCCTAGATCATAAGCATCAATCTATATAAAGAAAGAGCATCAGAGAAAGAAGAAGAATTAAATATATTTTATTTTTCTTATTTGTAATGAATTGAAAAGATAACTGTTTAAGGCAATGATGAAATAAATAAAACCAGATGCAAAATGATAGATATATCGTATGAATCCATTAATATTAAATGTTCAGAAAGGGAAAGTGTATAGAAACAGAAAGCACATCAGTGATTACCTGGGACTTGAGGTGAGATCACAGACTGACTGCAAATGGACTGAGGGAATATTTTAGTGTGAGAAAAACGGTCTAAAATTGAATTGTGGTAATGGCTACACAATTCTATATATTCACTAAAAATCATTTACACTTACAGTGGGTGAATTTTTTGGTATGTAAATTATACCTCAATAAAGGTATTCTGGAAAAAAATAATGGTAGGCAGAAAAATAAAGTACAGTGAAGGTTAGGAATAAGTAGGATTAATGGTAGCACCAACTGTTAGAATGAAAGCATACTGACAGGTAAACAAGAAGATAAAAATTCATGTGTCTTGGAAGTTACACCAGCCCTAAACTGTCTAAACCTGCTTTCCTTATAAGGAAAAAATAAATTAAAACAAATAAATAAAATACCACTTACTTACTTAAGCCACTGTTTGTGAGGTTTTTATTGCAATAAATCTAACTCTTAGAGTATCTGCTAACAATGGAAGATTGTTAATAATAAGAATGGAAGATTGGGGAGGGAGGGGAGGGAGAAGAAAGAAAAAAAAGAAAAGGGAGGAGGGGAGGAGACTAAAGAGAGAAAGCAGAGGAAGAAAGGAGGCAGGGAAGAAGGAGGAACAAACTTTAGAAAACATGGGAAACAGTTAAAAAAAGAGAAAAAGAAAAAAGACAGATGATAAATTTTTAAGTGAAAAAAGATCAAATATATGAGAATAAATGTAAACAATAAACTTATCTATTAAACTAATAAAAAAACTCATCTTAGTAAGATTAATTTGAACTAACTTTCCTCAGATTTAGTATTTGGGTAAGAAGACAACAGCAGCCGGGCTCGGTGGCTCAGCCTGTAATCCCGCGCCTTGGGAGGCTGAGGTGAGTGGATTGCTTGAGCCCATGGGTTCGAGACACACCTGGGCAACTTGGTGGGACCTCATCTCTACAATAAATCAAAATTTAGCCAGGCGTAGTGGCACGTGCCTGTAGTTCCAGCTACTTGGAAGGCTGAGGTGGAAGGATCGCCGGAGCCCAGCAGGTCGAGGCTGTGGTGGCCGGGAGCGGCCACTGCACTCCAATCTGGGCGACAGAGTGAGACTCTAACTCAAAAAAAAAAAAAAAAATTGAAACAGTAAGTATAACTACCTCATAAGTGTTTCAATTTTTACATAAAATAACACTTGAAAAATTTTAGAAAAAGCCCCATACAGATTTATGTTTAATAAGCATTTTAAAAAATTATAAGTAGCAGAAAACAGCTGGAAATAATTGATCTTCTTACTTTCTCTTTCTACTTTACAAAAGAGTCTGTTGTGGGAATGCTTAAACCTAGATTGGTGAAATCAGATCCTCCAATGGTCAAGATAATCTCAGGAGGTCCCTTAAACTAGGGCCAGAGACAGTTAATGACTCTACTTGTTATCTGAAGACAGGTCACATTAGGAACACTGGACACTATACTTATTAAAACTAATTTTCTTTGTGCATGGTATTCCTTCCTTATAAAAGGATACTTTTCATAAATATAATATCATTTATGCCAAATGACATGCCAAAGTTCTTATCAATGGAGTGTGTATTAGTTTACGTCAATACATAGCACATTTTCGACAAAAGAATGGAATTTTTGTTTTGTTTTGTTGGTGTTAATGAAGCATTCCAGATGTTACAGAGCTGGTTTTCTATTACTGGTGTTCAAAAGTCAACTTTAAAGACAAACCAAACAGATTCATCTTAAGTGGAAGTGTTTTTCTCTTTTTGTATATGTGAACAAAGGAATAATTTAATTGCACATATCAGTATTCAATTAAGGGGATAAAGGTTCTATTCAAATTTGTTTATAGCTTAAAAAGCAGCCTCTATGTCACTCATTATGTCAGTTTCTTATGACAAGAGTCCCTGCTCTCCCCCTGTGATAAAGATCCTGGAGGAGAATAAACTTGTCTTCCCCTGTGGTCCCTGGGGCATCTCTAAAACTGCAAGTAAGTCTTCTGGAAGATTACACCTTGTTGCAGTCCTGACTTAAATAAATTTTGATCGAAGTTTGAGTTGTTCAAATTGCATGTTCATTTGGGTGTAAGAAATCAAACTTATAGTGGCAAGTAATTCATAAATAATTTCAAGGGTCTGATTTCAAATCTATATTGTTTGACATTTCTCACGACTAACAGAAGAAATAAATTGCAAAAGAACATTGTATGGTACCATTATTTATTCAAATAAAACAAATAGACAATTAGTGGAATAATATACACTCACACATAATAGAGGTATGATACAGTTTTCTCGATTCTCAAAGTAGTCTTTAATTTTAAATAAAAGCTAGCACAAGTGCTATCAGATAAGTTTGTATACTCTTGATTTCAACACATTTACTCTTCAATAGACAATCCTAAATTTTCCTCTCAGCAAACATAGTAACGTTTATTCACACATATTATTGATATTAAAAAATTGACTTATTCTTAAAAACGTTTCCAAAAATATTTCAAGACCTGGATTATTTATATAGTGACTTTCACCAAACACTTTAAGAAGAAATAACACCAATTCTATACAATCTCTTTGAAAGTACTAAAGAAAAAAACACTTATTTATTGTTATTTTTTTTACATATTTATTTTAATTTTAGAGTTGTGAGCATAAGTGAGGATTTGCTACATAAATAAACTGCATATGGATGAGCGTTGCGCTTTCAGCTGCCTCTCAATTCCCCTGAAGCAGATCAGGTACCCATTGTGTTTGCATGAGCTCTGCTCCTTTTTCCTGCCTTCTTCCCCTAGCAGTGCCCAGTGACTGCCGATCTCACCCTTGTGCTAATGTGACTTAGTGTTCAGGATCTGCTTATGTGTGAGGATATGTGGTATTCAGTTCTTTGTTTCAGTGACAGCTCACTTAGTATGATGGTCTCCAGCTGCATCCAGGTTGCTGTGAAGGCCATGATTCTGGTCTTCTTTATGGCTGCAACATATGCCATCATGTATATGTACCACATTTTTTTAAATGGTCCCATGCACACAGAAAACACTTCTAAACTCATGAGGACTACATTATCTTGACTGATAGCAAAATTATACAAATACACAAAAGAAAGAAGAAAAACAGAAGCATTTTTGTTAGCTCAGAGTTACTAATTTAATGGAAAGTGAATGATGAACAACGAGCAATGAAAATATATTATTCCTCTTTAACCATGAATTGCTTCAAAGTGTTTTGCTTAATTACCAATTATGTGGAGATTTTCTTGTTATTTTTCTGTTAATATTTTTCAGCTAGGATTGAGAATTAAAAAATCATGGTTATATATGTGAGCTTGCTAATTATGTTTTATTGAATGATTCATGAATTAATTCTCCAGATTAACAGACAACAAAGTTAAAATAGAATATATGGACTTGATATAAGTGAAAAAGATGCAAATCTAGAGATTCTGTCAATATAATCCAAGATCTTTAACAGCTATTTAAGTGTAAGAATGATCATTTTACCTACTGTTGTACAATTTGTTTGAATCACTTCTTACTGGACAATTTGACATTTTATGAATTGTAACAAAATATTATGATACATCTGTAGTGGTAAGCATTTTAGAGTCACAATCTCATGTTAGCTTTAGTCCATTACTGAAGTTACTTTCAATCCTCCATTTATTTCAACAGTGAAAATTTAGATAACTAACCATGCTGCCCATCAAAAGTGGACTGGATAAAAAAAAAATTGGTACATATACACGATGGAATATTATACAACCATAAAGAAGGACAAAATCATGAACTTCACAGCAACCTGGATGGACTTAGAGTCTATAACACTGAGTGATGTATCACGGAAGCAAAGAACTGGGTATCACATGTTCTCACTCATAAGTGGACCTTGAATAATTATCATAATACTATAAGAAAAATATTGGCAGTAATGGGAATTTGCCAGGGGAGAGAGGCTCACTTCATCAACAAGGTGCCTGCATAATGAACATTTGTTTACCTAACCCTGAATTGTACCCCACATCTTTAAAATAGAAAAATAAAAGTAAAAAATATTAAGTACAAATAATCTTATTTGAATAAGCACCAAATAAATTCACAATTTTTTCTTCTTCGTCTCTCCCTAAAATGCTGTGATGTCTAAGGGCCTTTAAAATTCTAAGCACAAAGTATTTTCTCTGTACAGCAGAATCTGAACATGCTTGCTTCCATTTTAATGTGCAACCTCCAATGGCCTTTGGTCACTTGTAACTCACCCAAATGCATCTGCAGTTGACATGTTCATGTACACTTTACTCTCTAGATGTTAAGTCTGTATTACTCATATCCTCCCCATATAAATCACACATTTTTCAAATCTTGGTAGTATACTGAATAGCTGAGACTTTATGCACAGAATATCTTGGAGTCAAACCTCAGACTAAATTTGCCTACTTAGGATTGACTAACATGAAAATTGACTTCTATAGTATCATATTAGACAAGGCAACTTTGATTTTTTGGCTCCATCACTTTCTCCCAAGAAAGAAATCTTCTCTCTGCCCAGATATCACAAAACTATCTATAATTTCTAATGATAATTTCTAGGTGTAGCCCAGGGGTGAGATCTAGACTCTTTCACAGAGACATTAATCCTCATGTTTCATTGAGTTTTCTTTCTTTAATCAGATCATCAAAATTTTATCTCTGTGCAGGGCAAAATTGATTTTTAATCTTCACACTTTTCTATTCTGTGGAAAAAAATATTATTTTCTGAAACTTTCACATGATGATTTATTTAGGACTTCGATACATTTCTTTTACCAAGAAACTTTGATTTACTTCTATAATGAGTATCAAGGAACTATTTTTGAAATCATAGAAAAAAATTTACATTTATCTTTCAGTTATATAAGTTCTCCCTCTGAGTGTAGTGTACATAGACAACAATCATTGCAGCCTCAATAACTAATAAAGGTGTTACTAGCTAGGACAAGTTCCTTTCTGCCTGTGTGCAGTAAATTATTCGCTGTGACATAGGTTTTTGCAAAGGAGAACACATGTCTTTGCAAGGGCACCAAGTGAAGAGGTAGGAGAACAGCTCTCAAATCTGCCTCTGGGAAGATTGTGCTACGGGATGTCTATGAGTTAGGGAAATAAGGTAGTCTAAGGCATGGAAAAATGTGATTAGCAGTGGGGAAACATGAAGTAACAGGTTCATTCTTCACCAGCATGTCCGAGGTTCATGACATTTCATAGGACATGTGTATAGAAAATGGCGGTGTTAGCATGATCTGAGAGCATGGGGCTTTTGGCCCTCCTACCACAAAAGGCCACCTCTTTGGGCACTTGCCCAGACCCAGTTGAAGGGTCAACAGTATCAACCAGTTTGAGCTGCACAGGAGCTGACCCAAGTTCCCGAAAAACAACTGAAGTGTCTAGCAATGACATGAATGTAATCTGTAAAGCAGCAAATAAAGGTTAAGTTTCAGCATTCAATGGCAAGGTCATCAGCTACCACGGCCTTCAGCTTCATGGAAAAAGGAAAAACAACAACAACAACAACAAGAAAAGAAAAAGACCAAAAGCAAGTAAGGAAGGCCAACCTCAGCAAATTAACCACTCAATTTCAAATGGTATTAGGGTCAAATAACTACAGAGGTAGGAGGGTAGAATGTTAGGGAAAAACCCTGACTAATATCAACAAACTCTGATGCTATACCCTTTAATAAAATTATATTATTATTAAAACTACATTTTAAAATAATACTTAAATAGCAAAAAAGTGTATACTATATTGCAAGGAAAAAGGGTAAAATAGTCACAATACCTATTTTTGTTAAAATGCACTTATAGATAAAGATGGAATACCAAACACAGAATATAGGTTGTCCTTACTCAAGAGTCATGGATAATTTTTCATTTCTTAATGTTTATTTTGTCCATGTCTATGTGGAAACATTTATTTTAGATTAAATATTGTCAGTTAGTATGTCCTACTTAAATGTTATCTGAACAATGCTATGTATCCTGTATTATTGAAATTATATACATGATAAATTGAAGTGCAAACACCAAGGGATAACAAAATACAACAGGCATAGAAACCGATGATGAATGTAACACAAGACAAATTCATTATGTCAGCAAATGTGCAGTCATATACAATAACATGGAGTGGAAAGAGATCATAAATTGTATCAGTTGCTCAAACAAATCTTTGATCTCCAAAAGTGATTAAAGCATTTGCCTTTAGACATCACTAATTCAATAATACAGATGTGAAAACATTAAATGAACACTGGTGACTCAAATTTCCTTGTATTTCACTTGAATGATTTATCACAAATAGTGCTTAGCTCAGTAAAACAATGGGAATGTTGTTTCCAACTACCTCTGTCAGCTCTAGTTGTTGTTTTTACAACAATTGAGCTACAATGGCTATCATTATTTTACTTTTGGAGGTGAACACACAGCAGCATGTGTACACACACACACACACACACACACACACACACACGATTCTCATAACCTGAAGTACTTTTTTCCAATTTTACATCGCACTAAAATCTTTCACACCCTTCATGCCTCAAATTAAATGTCACTTTTTCAGCAGCATGATTCCTGTTCCACCTACAATCTAAATTTGGCTCCTCTATTCATTAACATAAAACCATTTTTCTATTGTAGAACTTTTAGTATTTTGTAGTTGTGATTACCTTTATCTTCTATGGTTTTAACATTCATGAACCTATGTTTGGATGCCCAAGGCAAATTTAACGCCAAGAGAGTATGAATGAATTATACAAAGATGAATTATATAAATAAAAGTAATTATATTAAAATAAGTATTAAGGCAATGAAAAACACATTAATGTGTCAATTGATATAAAGTACATCAGTGTTTTAACAAAGAGAACAAAGGGTATATGATTACCATAACTTTAAATAATTAAAAAATTTTTAGATCCACACCCATTCATAGCTGAATGCACACACACATACCCCTTTGGAAGCCTGCGGCATAGAATACTTCTCAAGTATTAGAATAAAGACTAAGTCAAGCCATAAAGCAAAATACATTTATAATAAATGATAAAGACATTTCTACTAAAGTCAACAGAAACAAAAGCTGTCTGTGTAACTATTTAATTTTAGATTTTTGATCAATCCTGTGTGACTTGAAACAGAAATAAGAGTTTAGTGATAAATGAAACAGATAAAGAATGTGACCTTCTGTAAACGACATAATTATATGCTTTGAAATCCTGATGGATCTAAAACCACCAAGTATCGCAAACCATGCTCAGCATTTTTTCCACGTCTTCAAATTGTGAAGCCACTGGAGTTCAGGTACCGTCCCTTTCATGTCTCCCTAAATACAGTTTAACACAAGTGAGAAATCCTAGATAATCAGTAAACACTCATTAAAATGATATAATGTGAGAAATATGAAGCCTTCACTTTTCAATTGTTCCATATGATTCCATCTTCTTCTATTTCCAACACTTGAGTGATAAACAGGTAAATATCACATCCTGCTCAGTTAGAAGGGATGGACCTTTCCTTTTTTTTTTTTTTTTGAGTTGGAGTCTCACTCTGTTGCCCAGACTGGAATGCAGTGGCCACTCCCGGCCACCGCAGCCTCGACTCACTGGGCTCCGGCGATCCTTCCGCCTCAGCCTTCCAAGTTGCTGGAACTAAAGGTGGGCGCTACCACGCCAGGCTGATTTTTTGATTTATTGTAGAGATGAGGTCTCGCCAAGTTGCCCAGGCGGGTCTCGAACCCACGAGCTCAGGCAATCCACTCACCTCAGCCTCCCAAAGGCACGGGATTACAGGCTGAGCCACCAAGCCCGGCAGGGATAGACCTTTCAAAAATGATACTGTAACCATGGATACCAACCATCTCTTAGTATTCAGGTACTAATTATGCACAAGACTATTCTCTCTAAACAATTTGTTAATGTATGTATCTTCATGGTTTATCTACATTGTTTTTTTAAAAAATGCAATTTTTAAAAGAAGCCATTCATATGTCTTTCTAAAGCCAACGTGCAAGTATAAATCGTCATATTCGCAGTAATAATAAATTATTCTTGCGTATGATGAAACATGTATTGGAATAGCTGTTTGCATTTTATTAACACGAAGCAGTACAACATAAATACATTTTTCTATGTATGAAAAGATAATTTCTATAAATTATGATTATTTGTGTTTACTAAATTAGAAAATGTAATTTCTTAGAATGTATACATTAAGAAACTACATTCTTTAAAGATTTATATTGTTTTTAGAATCCTTGCTAACTTTAAAATTTTGAAGAGCATTGCTCTTCACTTAAGCATATTAGGACTTCTACTTTGAGGTAGGATGAGGTATCAAGTAGAAAACTCTAATGTGACAAGAAAATTAAGGACACTTTTAGAAAATATATAGATCGATTTTATGAAGGCAGTGGAGAGTACTTGAGGCAAGTAGAACTAGAAGTGTTAAGACTGTGAAGAGAGAAGAAAACAGCAGTTATTTGCTAACAGTAGGTGTTCAAAAGAGGGCGATAATTCAGATTTTGTACATTCCTTCTGGGAGGCAAAATATTCAGCAAGGCACTTAGTGGAGACCAGTAGCTTCATGCATATGGCCACTTTGTCACCTCATTCTGGAACTGCATGGAGAGAGAGAGAATAAAAGCTTTAACATAAATATTTGAAAAGCAGAGTGAAGCTTTTCAAATATAGGGGGAATAAAGAAAATAAATCAAGATATTCCGTAGGGAAAGGTTTCAAAAACATACCATGATTTGAGCTGAAACCCTAAAAGGCTACTGGTAGCCTGTAGGTAGACTGAGCCTCACTTGGCATAAACCCAGTCTCAGTACATCATATTCTCGAGTGGATCAAGGTAGTAGTCACCACTGTATATAGTAATGGAAGAAGTGGTGAAATCATTCTCCAAAAAGATAACATCATCTTGAGCAATGAAGTAAGATATAAGAAATCCAAAATCCCTACATAAGCTTAGAAGGAGGCGATAGTAGTCTGAAATATCTTTATCTTTAATGAGAATATCCTGAATAAAAAGACAAAAGGCATACATACTAACAAGTTTCCTGGTTACTTACTAGTGAGAAATTCTTATATATGAAAGGCCTTTAACAGAAGATATTGGATCTATGAGGGTTGTTTATTGTAAATAAACCTGGAATGTGGGAAATTATGGCTAGACTCCTTGAAAAACATATTAGGTAATCTGTGTAATTAAAATGATAAAAATGAAATGTTTTATAAATTATTTGACTCATTTTATTCAAGCAATGTGTTGTATGTATTGATTAAACGTGTCTTTAACTTTCTGATTACATCTAGAGCAAAATGAGTCCTTTAGTGGGAAAAGAACATTTTATGAAGAATTTGTGCCTAATTGTTTCAGATCCTTCCAAGAGAAGAATAATTGGCCTCTGTTTTACTCTTGCCAGTAATTTTCATTAGGAAAATTGGTACTGGTTAAAATGTGTAATTTGTGTTAAGCCTAATTCTCAAAATTTGTGTTATTCCTCAAGCTGTAAGACTGAACATATGACTGAAAACTAAAAGAAAATAGAAGTAGTAGAAACTGTGATAAATATTTCAGATACCGAAGATGGCTTATCAGAAAGTTAACAATTTAAATGACTGTGATTGACTTCTAGTTCAGGCCATGGTAAAAAGACACCGAAGGAATGTTAGCAGGACTTGGGGGCTTCTAACCTTTGGTAATAAAATTATAAAAGCTGAGCTCCACACACTCACTGACTTTTCATTAAAGGCATTTTTTAAATCTGTGGGTGCCACCTGAAAGCTACTGTCTTAATGGGGTGAGGAGATGAGTTTGGAAGACAGATTTGCCAAACTGACAAGATACTTGAAGAGAGTAGAAGTAATCAATCTAAGTAAACTTTCAATGACAGGATTTGGAGAGTATGCTTTCAGGATAAAGAAAAAATAGTAAGTACCTAGTCAGTACCCTTTTGTTTGAAGACGCATGTGTTAACAATTCCGAAACTACTTTCTGTACACTCTAGGACTGAGCAAATAAATACACATATTGGAAATATTGGGAGATTTTCTTATCACTAGAGAAACAAAATTACAAATGAGAAATGAATGCTAGAATGAAGGGGACGTTGATAGACTGAAGTTGCTTGTATCAATGCCAACTCATAGATGCTAATGAATGGATAAACATAAAACACATATTGATATGCATTTGCCTATATGTAAATACATACAATACATGTGTGTATCAAGATATGGATTGTCTAAGAGGGGTTTTTCAAGTGTTATAGTAGCAATTAGCACACTTACTCACATATTGGTTTCTAAATATGACTCGTAACTAAAATTATTTAAGACCCCTTAAGTAAATATTTGGTTAATTGCAAACCCAGTGGAGGAAAAAGTCTGAGTCTAAAATATTTTGTCATGTCAGAAAAGTAAGGAAATACTGTAAGAGTAATAAAAAATTTGTTTCAAAGAAAACTTAAGGACTCTCAAAGGCTGATTTTTAATTTGAACATTAAGATAAATACAACTAGTAGATTATTATACTCCAATAAATCAAATAAAAAGAAATGAGCCCACATTGATATAAACAAACTAGAAATAAATATTAAAATAAAATTGGAAAATCACCTTTTGACAAAATCAAATAATACTTAATCCATATAAGAATTATTAACGTGTTATTAAACCAGTGGACATATTTTGAGAGAAACAAGATTGTTACATAGTAAACTACCTTTATAAAGTAACTTATTAAGCATAAAAGATAAAATAGTCTGTGTGCAGTGGCTTACACCTGCAATTTTAGCACTTTGAGAGGTAGAAGGAGAAGGATCGCTTGAGTCTGGGAGTTCAAGACCAGCCTGGGAAACACACCAAGATCTCATGTCTACAAAAAAAATAATAAAACTTAGCATGGTGTGGTGGTGCATGCCTGTGTCCCAGCTTCTTGGGAAGCTGAGGCAGAAAGAATGTCCTGATCCCAGAACGCTGAGGCTATAGTGAGCCATGAACATACCACTGCACTCTGGCCTGGGAGACAGAGTGAGATTCTGACTCAAAAAATAAAATAAAATATATAAAATAAAACTGTACAATCGAAAAACCTGATTGACACCATCTTAAACAATAAAGTCAACATCAGCAGTTTATAATCAAAACAACAGCACGTGCTTCTCCTCATACAATACACTAAGATCAATGCAATATTGCTTCTATGTATTTCTGTCAAAAGTGTATAACATGATTTTAATGAGGAATTATCATTTTTTAAAAATTTAGGGGCAATAAACAAGATATGTATGCACACACACGTATACATACACATACAGTGTACAAAATAACTAGTCTTTACCTTTCAAAATTTTCAAAATCATATAATGCAAAAAAAAGTATCACTTGTTATCTCATGTTTAAAGGTAACAAAGAAGCATTACACCTGAATTAGAATTAATAATTCTGAATTCTCGTGTTTTTTTTTGAGTCAGAATCTCACTCTAATGCCCAGGCTGGAGTGCAGTGGCATGCTCACGGCCACCACAGCCTTGACCTCCTGGGCTCAGGTGATCCTTCTGCCTCAGCCTTCCAAGTAGCTGGAACTACAGGCACAACCACCATGCCCAGCTAACTTTTTTGATTTACTGTAGAGACGAGGTCTCCCCAAGTTGTCCGGGCTGGTCCTGAACCCCTGAGTTCAGACAAGCCTCACACCTCCGTCTCCCAAAGTGCTGGGATTACAGGCTTGAGCCACCATGCCCTGTTGAATTATCTTTTGAATGAGAACTATTTTGTAAAGTTGACAAATCAATTGCTTGATTTAGGTGGTTTTCATGTGGTTATCTAAGAGAATGCTCTCTTTTTTAGGAGAAAAACACATTGAACTATATTGCAAGAGAAAACATCATGTCTGCAACTTACTTTCAAATGATTAAAAAATAATGTGATTGTGTGGCATATGAATAATTATGTAAGTGTATATAAGTACATATGTGTTTGAGAGCGATGTGTGTGTATGTGTGTGTGGAGAGAAAAGAGAGAAAGTATAGTTAAAAATAAAGGTCTTCAGAAATTATTTGTATTATTCTTGCAATGTTTTTTCTGAGTTTTTATTTTCAAAATCAAAAAAAGTGTAGGTGAAATAAAAATAAGATAAAAAATAAACCACAGAGTGTTTTTTGCAGGCCAATCTTCTCTAGAAGAAGTGTTAAAGATTGTTTCTCAAGCATGAGGAAAGTGATTTTAGTGGTAAACCTGGAATTTAGGAAAGGATAAAGACCAATGG
>CAUYQG010052235.1:0-12503 GCA_963574415.1 Tarsius wallacei
CACTCTGAGATACCACCTAGCTCCAGTCAGAATAACAATTATCAATAACTCAAAAAATAACAGTTGCTGGAGAGGGTGTGACAAAAAGGGAACACTTCTACACTGTTGGTGGGAGCGTAAACTATTGCAACCTCTGTGGAAAGCAGTGTGGCGATTCCTAAAAGTTCTAAATATCAACCTTCCATATGACCCCACAATCCCCTTACTGGGAATATACCCTGAAGAACTCAAGTCACTCTATAAAAAAGATACCTGCACACATATGTTTATCGCAACATTGTTCACAATAGCAAGAACCTAGAAGCAACCATGCTGTCCATTAAAAGAGGACTGGATTAAGAAAATGTGGTACATATACACAATGGAATACTATGCAGCCATAAAAAAGAACAAAATCATGATTTTCGCAGCAACCTGGATGGAACTAGAGTCTATAATACTGAGTGACCTCTCACAGAACCAAAGAACTGAGTATCACATGTTCTCACTCATATAGTAGACATTGATCATCCAACGTATTACCATAAGAAAATGACTGATAGTGGTGGGAAACTATGGGGGGGAGGGGTAGGGAGATGGGATTGACGGTAGTCAATATCTGTCTGGGGATGGGGAGACACCTCTTATCAACAAGGGTGCCTGAACGAAGCATATTTGTATACCTAACCCTTAACTGTACCCCACAATATCATAATAAAAAATATTGAATATAAAAAAAAGTATGAACCTCAGATTCTGAAACACATTTTGAGTTTGACAGATATTCAGTATGAGATGATATAAATGTAATTCTCATGTTCTGAGGCTTATATGAAATCATCTCAGTGAATGTTTGGATATTTTAAGGAATGTATTACTCATTAATGCTTTATAAATTCAAATTGAAATTATCAAATATCTTAAAAATAAAAAACATATTCTCAGGAAAATAATTTCAACAGATGAAAATCATAACATCGTCTGAAGGAAATCTTCCCTATGAAGGACATTTAAAAATTTGAATGGAGTTAATACCCCTATACTTGTCTAGTATCATCTGCACCATGTACTTTGACAATTAAGGATTTTGCTCTTTATTATTTTGGTAACACCTGTAGTGTAAGCTAAAACCCTCTCTTCCTCTTAAATGTAGCATTTGGTAACTAATGGGACTCCTTGGTGATCCCCAGGAATATAAGAACTATGTGGTAGTATAGTAAGCCTAATTTCTACAAGTGATACATATGGCATTTCTGTCTTTTGAAATATAACTGTAGTGTGTGTGTGTGTGTGTGTGTGTGTAATATTATATCAAGGCAAGTGGTTTCATTTCTCTGTTTTCCATCATTAAATGAAATTATTATAATAAGCAACCAATAAGATTCATCTGTCACAGTCACTGGTTACATCACTACTTTCCCTCTTTCTTTGAACTGAAAGTGCTAAAACTCTAGTAGTACACAAATGTCTAACAGCTCCACTGACAATATACCTTCAGTTTTTACTGTGGGCTACTTGGAAGGTTCATCCTTATATTACAGAGATCCTTTTGATGCTGTGCAAGGTTTCTACATAAACCTTCCCCAAGTAGAGACCTAGCTTTTTGTTTATAATAAACTACATTAGGAGCTGAAAATTTCATGGATTTCTGGAAGGAAGCCACACAGATCTATATTAAACATCAAGGAAATTTAAAAAATCACAAGAAAAAACCTAAAGATCAAGCTACTACATTGGTATGAAAATGCTCGGTCTTATACTCAAGAAAATGTGAATCTTGTCAAGGTCCATGCATATCTAATGAGAGTGTTATCTCAGACAAATGTCACTATATATGTTATAGTGATAGGAAAATTTGTTGGATATTGGGTTTGTGAAAATATGAGTATAAATTATAGCTGCTGTAGACAAAATGCCATGTAACAAGCACTACAAAATGTGCTGTTTTACAGAATCTGTGGCTAATTTTTCAAAGTGAATACTAAATAATATTTCATTAAATTGAATGTTAAATTCATGCAGTCTCTCCTCCTTCCTTTCTTCCCTCCTTAACAACCGTATGTAGAAAAATACCCACCAAGAACACAGTGAATATTTGTTAAAATAACTTCAGAATGTCATAAATGTCATCAAAAGCAAGAATGATATACATTATATAATACTGATAATAACATCGGGCATCTTCAAAGGAGAAAAAGATCCAAATGAGAATTCAGTCACATAGGACCATATGGTCAATGTGGAAGGTATCCATGTTTAATATTGAAGATTGTATACCTATGTAGTAGATATCTAAATAATCAAAGAAAGCCAAATTCCCTCCCTGTACCCCATTCTTACCTCCAAAAAGAGACTAATATAAATTTAATAGTTCTCTCCAGTTTCCTGAGTCTTGTCAACCAGTTAGTTATGCTTGCCTTCCATTGATTTTTGATTTAGACATAGACCTGGAGTCTGTCTAAGACCATGCTCAGGGATTTTTACTGGTGTTGTGATGTGTTTTTAAAGTTATGATAGTGCCGGGCAGCCCCCTCGGGTCCCATCCCACTGTGGCAGCTTTTCTAACTCTTAATAAGTCCAGCTTTCTCATACACAAAAAATTATGATAGTGCCTACCTCAGGTCACACCTTCACATGAAATAGGTTCTGTCACATGTGAAAACGTTTCAACTATGCTTTAACAGCTTGAAGTGGAGTCACTCCATGTAGTCCCATAATACACCCTAGTCCAAGGATTCAAATATAACAAACTCTAAGAAACTTGATCTGAGTTCCAGGAAACTATTATAAAACTAAGATTGACATTTTAGTGATTTAAGCAATTGAAGCAGCTTTTCACAAGTCAATTCAAACTTCACAGTGCATTAGTAATGTTGTCTCTTCTTTTGCTCTGGTATTTAAGGCTAGTAGGAAACCAGACAGAGCAATTTGTCCAAGAGGTAACATGTTGTTTTTGTGTAGTTTTCAAAAAAGTTAAAGGTTACTTGAGAAAGTAAAATATTTTACATCTTTGGTATTGAAATAAATGTAAGTTTTTAATTTGTCTGAATACCCTCTGTTGACTATATAGTTGAAGAGGCAAACTTTATGGATATGGAAAGTCAAGGACTGCTTATCACTTCAGCTCCCAACATCTGGAAGAAAAAATAATGTATTTATATCAGCACTGCTACTGACTTGATATGTATATGTATTTTATTAAGAAATGTTTGCAGGACCAGAAAATGTGAATAAAACAGAAGATACATATCAAAATATAAGTTATTATTAACTGAAATAAGTTGCACAAATTTTAAACACTTTCTCGGTTTTGTCTATCAGTTCATAGTACATTTGCAGTAGTATTAGCTTTTACTGGTGGACTGTGTCTTGCTTATCTGTGTTGTCTCATAGATATGCATAGATAGCATCTATAGAAATAATGTAGAAATGAAATTGATCAATTTTTAATGTAAGGTGATGTAATTTTAGACTTAGGAATAATTAGTAAAGTGCTTTGACTAATAAAAACTGCATCAGGTAGCACTTTTATTTCACAAAGGAGTCAGCATATATTAACATAGTTAATTGACATAGTTAACAAATATTCTTCTTAGTAAAAGGGAATGTTTCTTATGTACAGTTACAACATGTGATAGTGTAATCTAGTGTATGTTAAGAAGCTTGTTTCCCCCTTAATATGTTTTTATTTTATGAGGCAGAGTATAACAGATCCTGAATTTAACACAAAGGAAAAAAAAAAAGTTTTTCTTCAGCTTTCAGTGCAGAAACTAGGCAGCATGCCCACAATCTTGAAAGAATGCTCAGCAACAAGCCAATTTGCCTTACCCCCTTCAGGACGGTGGCTTTTCAAAAGCTTCACAATAAATGGTTAATCTGCTTTGTCAGTGTTGCTGTTTAAGCGTCACAGGACACTTTGCAGAGCAGCAGCTGCACTGCAGATAGCCTTAAAGCCTCATTAAAATTGAGAATATCTTTGAAAATGGATTGTAATCCTAGACTAAAAAAAAAAATCGAATTTTCCTCTTTCTGTCTGGTAGAAACCCTGATAACACCAAGAACTCTCAGACATCTTTCAATAATATCTGTAAAAGTTGTATGAGAATCACATCTCAATTCTTTGTGTTAGTAACCTATGGGAAAATAGGAGGTTACTCAGAAATCAACTCTTAAATGTAAAAGAAGGTTAGGCAAATAAATGGAGAATGTCAAAAGTGTAAATGAAAATCTGTGACGAGTAAAGAGTAGCTCTCCTTTTTCCATCCAAACAACAAAGATGGGAATATTACTTGTGTAATGATTTCATTCAGAGTGGTTCATACAATGTTAGATATTCATGTCGATCTTGTAGTATTGCCTGCCCCCCCACCTCCTCTTATACTTTTGAAAAAATACAAAAATCAACCAAACCCTTTTCTCTAAAAATATAATTCAGCTAGACATTTGTTTTAAGTCAAGCTGAAACTCTACTTTGAGTTCTTCATTTCTTATCTTCAAAAGTGAGTATTTTTTACATAGTTGAGGCATGCTGCAGATCAATACTTTTTGACACCACCCTAATTTTATTGTGAATTATAATTGAAGATAGTAAAAGACATTGAATTATTCTTCTATGGAAAGACATAACTTTTTCAAACTAGATTATTATGTCTATTTGACCAATTTATTAGACAGCTGCCTTATGACAACACTAGTGAAATTTGATTGATTGGACTTACTACTCATTACTGAGTTTCAAAAAAAGAGACGAAATAATGACTATTAACTACATTTAAGAATGACTCATATTGTTTTATGTATTGATTCTGTATAGTGTGGAGAAATAGAAAATACGTAAAATCCTTAGATAAGAAAAGATTTCAGTCCAATCTACTGTAGGGGTCCCAACTGACTTCTGGGTTAAATCATCTGCTGGAAGCCAATAAGTAGAGGTTTTGTTAGCTTGAAAAGTAATTATGGAATGAGAAAGTGGAGGACACTTTCCAAGACACATTTATCAACTATATCATGCTTTAGAGTCTTTTCATATTTTCTATCTCATTATTAAGTCTTTGAGGACACTGACCCAGTGCAAAGTCTTTATGACACTTACTTTTAAGTCTAGCTCTGCATATGCTCTTTCTATTGATGGGGCTATCTATCCATGGATTTATTATGGGTTTCTAGATTCAAGGAGAGGTAGTCTAAATGCTCTGGAAATGTGAATAATTTATCTCAACCCTTCTAACATAAAGATTGGCCAATCAAGACTAAGTGTTTCTGACACTCAGGTTTCAAACATAAAAGCCTATTTACAATGGAGCTTCAGTAGCTATAATGAGTAACCATGGAATATTTAATTCCCTTTCCACGCATACATACTAGACCAGAATCCTTCTTATGGACCAAACAACAAATTCCAATGGGTCCTCTCACAAAAAACAAAACAAAACAAAAAATGTGAAATGCAGTGTCAGATGCTCTTCTCAATGCCAAGTGATTGGTCCTTAGTTCAGTTCCTATTTTAAAAAAAAAGTCAACAGTACCTGAATTTGGACTTAGAAAGTAGATGCAAACAATGAATTTTTTTCCTGATATCCATTAGTTCAACACTGATTTTTGAGTGTCTAGCTCTGTAGATGTATCAGTTAAAAGAAAAAACGAAAGAAAATCTCTACTCTCATGTAGTTTGTACTCTACTGAGTAGAACTTTTACTCATTATGTAATGGAAAGAGGGAAAAATTTGCAATCACCTACCTGAGCTGAGTGCTGGACGACAGCAGTTTAAGGTGCAAACTGTGGTCCAGGCATTGGAATTTAGAAGGCCAATTGTAATCACACTCCACAGGAAAGCAATCAGTCATTAGTTAGTTGTTTTTGCTCTTTACATTGGCTATTTGAACAAACACCTCTGTCCTTTTTCATGTTAGCTCATGGAGGACACTTGCCTACGGTTATGAAGACAAGTTACGAGTTAATCTAAAAAATAGTAGGACAGGTAAAGTATCTCTTTCAATTTTTGTCATGTTTGGTTAATACAAAGTCTTGAACTACCTTTATTACAAGTGGTAGTTGATGGTGTTTAATACCCTTTATACATCTATCATGTTTCATTTACACAAAATCTTTAAAATGCATTTTTCTTTTAGTGTATGTTCCCTGGTAGAAAGCACTTCAAAACACAATGGTGTTTTAACGTATAATTAATGACATCTAGTTTATAAGTTCACACAGCATAATATTTCTAAAGGCCCCAACAACAAAAAAAAGTGTCATATGAATTTTTAAAAAAAATATATTCACAGAAGGGAATCTTCAAATTGAATTTGATTTTAAGGTTGTGGAGTACAAGTCAGGATTGCCTACATAAGTAGCTTAGGTACAGGTGAAGTTTTGGGCCTCCCATTGGACCTCACTTTGCCTGGATTAGGCTCAGGTACCTGTATTGATTTTATGTGCCCCCACTCCACCATCTCCTGACAGTGTTCCACTACTGCCAGTCCCTTTATTGTCATATTATGATAGGTGTTCAGGATCCACTAATAAGTGTGAACATGTAGTACTCAGTTCTTAATTTCTGTGATAGATTGCTGAGTGTGATAGACTCCAAATTCATCCAAGTTGCTGCAAAGTCCATAATTTTTTCCTTCTTAATGGCTGCATTAATTATTATTAATTAATGCATTCCATTGTGCATACTTTCCAATTTTTTTTAACCGGTTCACTTCCGATGGGCAGTATGGTTAGTTCCATGTTTTTGCTATTGTGAATAGTGCTGCAATAAACATGTGTGCACAGGTATCTTTTTCTGTAGAATGATTTGAATTCCTCAGGGTATATTCCCAGAAGGGAAATTGTTGGGTTGTATGGAAGGTCAATTTCTAGCTCTTTTAGAAATCACCACAGTTTTCCATAGAGGTTGAATTAGTTTGCACTCCCACCAACAGTCTAGAAGGGTTCCCCTTTCTCTGCATCTTTTCCAGAATCTGTTGTTTTTTGTTTTATTAGTGATAGTTATTCTTACTGGAATTAGGTGATATCTCAATGTAATTTTGATTTGCATTTTTCTGATGATTAGTGAGGCTGAGCATTTTTTATGTGTCTTGACTGCTCATATATCATTTTTAAGTGTTTATTCATGTCTTTTGTCCATTTTTAATATATATATATTTGTTTATTTATTTATTTTAAAGATGCGTGGTACAATTCAGGATTAGGTGTACAAGTGGTCATTGAACTGGTAAAGTTTGGTCATCCCTTTGGCCTCCACTTCTCCTGGTTTGAGATCAGGGACCCCTATTGCAGTTGTGTGCCCCCACTCTCCCCACCCTCATAGTTTCCTAGCACTGCCAATCCATTTCTAATAGTATTATGAAAGTGTTCAGGTTCCACTTACGAAAGAGAACATGTGGTACTCAGTTCTTTGTTTCTGTGATAGTTTTCAGAGTATTATAAACTCTATATCCATCCAGGTTGCTGGGAAGTCCATAATTTTGTCCTTGTTTATGGCTGCATAATATTCCATCATGTGTGTGTACCACATTTTTTTAATACATTCCACTTTCAATGGGCAACACAGTTGGTTCCATGTCTTTGCTATTGTGAATAGTGCTGCAATCAACATGTATATGCAGTTATCCTTTTCATAGAATGATTTGAGTTCCTCTGGGTATATTCCAAGAAGGGGTCTGCTGGGTCATATGGAAGGTTGATTCTTAGATCTTTTAGAACTCACCACACTGTTTTCCACAGAGGTTGTACTAATTTACACTCCAGCCAACAATGTAGAAGTGTTCCCTTCTCTTGGCATCCTCTCCGGCATCTGTTGTTTTTTGAGTTATAAATAATGGCCACCCTGAATGGAGTTAAGTGGTATTTCAGTGTTGTGTTGATTTGTATTTCTCTGATGATTAGTGAGGCTGAGCACTTTTTCATGCGTCTGTTTTCTGCCCGTATTTCTTCTTTTGAGAAGTGTCTATTCATGTCTCTTGCCCATTTTTTAATGCTGCTGTTTGTATTTATCTTGTCGGCATGTTTGAGTTCCTTGTATATCCTGGATGTTGGGCCATTGTCAGATATACAGTTGGCAAATAATATTTCCCATTCTGTGTTCTGCCTCCCTACTTTCTTGATGGTATCTATTACACTGCCGAAGATTATAGCATGGGCATCTGGAGTTTTGATCAGGAATTGGTTGCCTATTCCAATTTCCATAAGGGTGTCTCTTGCATTTTCTGAGATTCTGACAGTTTGAGGTTTTATGTTTATATCTTCGATCCATTTAGAGTTGATTCTTGTGTATGGTATTAGGTAGAGGTCCCGTTTCATTCTTCTGTATGTCATCAGCCAGTTTTCCCAGTGCCATTTACTGAATAGGTTCTCCTCTCCCCAGTTTTTGTTGGTGGAGACTTTGTTGAAGATGAATTGGTTGAGAAATTTAGGTTTTGCTTCTGAAATCCCCATTCTGTTCCATTGGTCTGTATACCTGTTCCTGTACCAATACCAGGTTGTTCTGATTATTGTAGCTTTATAATAAAGTTTAAAGTTTGATAGTGTGACATCTCCCACTTTGTTTCTTTTGCTGAGGATCGTTTTGGTGATTCCCTGCTTGTTTCTGTTTCCATATGAATTTCTGGATTGTTGTTTCCAGATTTGAGAAGAATGATGACGGTAATTTGATGGGTATTGCATTGCCTCTGTAGATTGCCTTGGGTAGGATGGACATCTTAATCATGAGCATTGACATTTTTCCTTATGAATGGGCCACTTTTTTGTGTCTTCTTTGATTTCTTTGAGCAGTGATTTGTAGTTTTCTTTGTAAAGGTCTTTCACTATCTGGTTAGGGAGATGCCAAGGTATTTCATTTTTTTGTGGCTATTGTGAGTGGGATTGCTTTTTTATTTGGTTCTCTGCCTGTATTTTGTTGGTATATAAAAATGTAATTGTCTTTTGCACATTGACTTTATACCCTGATACTCTACACAAGTCCTACGCAAGGAGTTTTTTGGCAGATTCCCTTGGGTATTCCATGTATAAAAACATATCATCCACAAACAGGGATAGCTTAACTTCCTCTTTTCCTATTTTGATACTCCTGATATTCTTCTCTTGTGGGGCTAAAACAGAAAGTTATTTTAGCATCAGGTAATGAACACCTTTGAATATAAGTTTAAGGATTGTGGAGTTTACTCAGTAGGATTTTAAGAGGTATTATGGCTCTTTAAACAGAACTGTGACATGGCCTTTAACTGTAGTTCAGGAAGAACAACCAAGCAACAATCAAGGTAGGGCTTAAAGTTAAGATGAACACATAGATGCATCAATCATTGATTTACTGAACTGAGGAGAGGAAGCTGAGGAAAGGAAACATGCATGATGAAGGTGAACCACCAGGGTTAGATTTCAGGAGCAGAGAAAGATTATGAATAAAGATGTTTACAGAAAAAAAAATGACTTCAATTTGAAGAGGTAAATATTTATGTTTCTGTATCAGATATAGGTAGAAAGAAGTTGGATGCTTAGGGCTAGAATTTGAGAGAGGAGTTAAGATGAGAGATGAATGAAAGCAGCAACTTTGCAAAGCAAAGTGAAAACAAAAGCTATTTAGCCTGAGTTTGCATCTTAATTATGGTATTTACTATGATACTTTGTAAGATACTTGGGAAAGTCAGTTAACCTCACCAAAACTCAGCTTACTCAACCGTAAAATAGGAAAATTATATACACTCTGTATGGTTATGTTAAAGTAAAGATGACATGTGATTTAAATGAAGTGCATATTTGAATGCCTGGTGCATAGTGCATGTTCAACAATAATTTTTACTATCATTAGTATCATTACAATAATACAGAGTCACTATTGTATTATTATATTCAATATTCAATTGGTTAGAGGTGATAAATTTAAGGAAATGGATAAAATTGTTCAGGGAGAGAGATTTGCCTACCAATCAATAAATTGACTCTGTATGTCCTTCAATTACCTATTTGCAACCAAAAGAAATGTAATTAAATTATTTTCTTTTAAAAAATGAAATGAGATGTGCTCAGATATAAAATGGAAAGCAGATTTCTTCTTATAAACATCCGTAGGCATATACTATTTCCCATAGACATGCTCATAAAGCCATATCAAGTTACCAAAAGAACTTGTCTTGTTAGTCATTTTACTTCCATAATTTAATCATAATATAAGGACAAAGTATATAGTAGCATGATTCACAATATCATGAGTAGACTTTGTGCTAACAAGTAAGCATATAGATAATAAACGTCAGTGGAGAACTATATATCAAATATATGGTTAAACAAACCAGTCAACAAGATAAAATGTGGTGTTCTTCAATCTCCATTGAAAAGAATCTTCATCTATTATCCCTTCCCCCAAAAAGCCTATTTTTGAAAATATCATTAAATAGTAACTATTTTGTTTTGAAAACTTTCTATGCTGGGTAATGTGCCAATTGTTTTATGTGCATTAATTTTTCTCTGCTATAAGTTTATTGCCATAGCATTCCCAATTTTGAGTTGAGTAAACTGAGATATAGAGATGATGAATGAATTATCTAAGGTCATATAGTTAGAAAGTATTAAACCTGATTACTGTCCAGGCAGTTTAACACTACCTTGCTTACATCTCAATTTTATATTGCTAAATTGACCACCAAGAGTACCATCTCCAGACCTTTCAGTGCAAATATAAATAACAAAGATTTGCTTGCCTATTACTATCTTCAGTTCTTAACTTTTTAATTAGTGTAGTACTGAATTCTTAAGAAAAAATGAGTATCATCATCATAGCCTTAGAGAATTATTTTAAAATTTCCATTTCCATTAATCTTGAAAAATCTGACAGGAATCAAACCACAAAGGAATGTGCATATCAAATGTTCACTGATAATCAATCATGTATAAGTCTCTTAGCTATGAAGTAGTTAAAAAGTTTAACATAATAAGTAATCTAGCTTAATAATGATAGTAATAGGCATAGTATGAAATTATTACTAGTCATAAGATAAAGTGCAAATAATTGAAAACTTTAGCATTATTTTAACCTATAAACCATCAATGACCTTAAAGGAGTAGAAATTCAAAGGAGATTATTACAGAATGATGAATAACACTAATTTAAAGTGGAAGCAGTGAGTGCTTTGAGAACTATATAATTGGCGTTAATATAATTGTATTGAATATCCATTATGTACATTGTCATAAAAATTGTCACGAATGATTAATAGTTTCTAAGTCATGATATTAATTTCAGATAATTTTATTAAGTCCATTAACCTGCAAAGTAGTTTAGTCATGATCCTGGTATGTGTGCACACAATTCCATACTTGATCTACTGTAAAAGTTGGAAACATTGAAACTCGGGTCTGGAAAGGACCTCAAGAACTCCAGTCTCCAAACCACTTAGAACCTGTTGTTCATTTTAATTGTAGTGGAAAAGAAACTTAGATTTTCTCTAAAGAAAACATTTTTTAAAATTTTAACTCCAGATTATCTAAATTTAAAAAATGTTCTAAATACTATTTGCCTGTGAAATGGAGCAATAGTTCAAAACTCGGAATGGAACTGAAAACAATACCAGAGATAAGGAAGATGGATTCAAAGAATCTTAATTTATTTATTCCTCTTTCCTTTTTGCCTTCCTTTTAGTCTATTAATCAATTTTTTATTTGAAATACAATATGATTAATAATATGTCACCTATACATAAATTTGTTCATTTAATTGTAATATGGATTAAAACAGAAACTGTTAATATTAGAATTGGAACACATAAGAACATATGCAAAATTTTTTATTCATCCTAAGAGAAAACAATAATCTTCTAAATATGAGGAACTCTTTATCATCTCTTCCCTCAAAACAGTAAACAGTGAAAGAACAATCTATCAATTTAAACAAAATACATTTTTCTTTAAGATATTCATTAGAAATCATTTTCAAGTAACTTTCAGTTCTAAAATTGTTTACAAATTTGGAAAGATATATCTTCTCTGGAAATGATCAAAATGAAAGGCGGCACAAAGAGCCAGTTTACTATAAAACTGTCCATATTTAAATAAATTGCAATTGTCATGATTTGTGTATGTGAGATTAAATAAAATGGAAAATGGTGACATTTTGTTGTATCTGACATTAGAAAATAAAATAGTTTTTAAAATGTGGCATTTCCAGTAAGACTATCATTTTAATATGCTTTCAAAGGCAAGTTCAGATATTCATATATAGCTGAGAATAGTCATCAACTGTATTGAAATAATTAGACATAATTTTTAAAGTCACTTAAAGAAATATTTCGGAAAAAAAAAACTGAAAAGGCAGTAATTCAGTTGCGTCGTCAGTGGAAATTGACAAAACATGTAACAAGAAAAAAATTGCTGATTTTTTCATATTTAAAACACAACTAATAGTGAAAAACATTGGGAACCTCCTCAAAGCTATGGCTACAGACCACTAATTCAATTAAAGTCAAGTGCTCTGTTAATACGTAGTTTCATGACACAAATTCTAATTTTTGTTTCTTTTTATATAATA
>CAUYQG010052238.1:0-26956 GCA_963574415.1 Tarsius wallacei
TTTATTTGTTTGTTTTAAATTTCATGTAAGCAAACATGTAATTTGCAAAGTATAATAGTTTTTCTCCAATTACCAAGTCATCAGTTACTTTTTCTTATCTTAGTACACTGGCTAGGTCTTTTGGTACAGTAATAAACAGAAATGATAGAAATTAGTCTTTTCTAATTGCAAAAGGAATTTACTAACATTTTATGAATAGGAATTTTGTATACTATGAATTTTTTTTTTTTTTTGTGAGTTGGAGTCTCACTCTGTCACCCAGACTGGAGTGCAGTGGCCGCTCCTGGCCACCGCAGCCTCGACCCACTGGGCTCTGGAGATCCTTCTGCCTCAGCCTTCCAAGTAGCTAGAACTACAGGCACGCGCTACCACGCCCGGCTAATTTTTTGAATTATTGTAGAGATGAGGTCTGGCCAAGTTGCCCAGGCGGGTCTCGAACCTGTGGGCTCAGGCAATCCACTTCACCTCAGCCTCCCAAGGCGCAGGATGACAGACTGAGCCACCGAGCCCGGCTTACTATGAAATATTAATAGATGTCATTACCCCTTTCCCAGGATAATTTTGTAGTAATGTATTTTTTTGTTTGCTAATTGTTTTATTATCGGTGGGTAATACATTTTTCAAAAGTTTTTGTTGTTGGTTGGTTGATTTTGCTTTTAGAAAGGAAGCTTTAAAATTGGTGTTCAATTTATCTAAATTTATAGGTTAATTCAGGTTAATTGACCTAACATGAAACAGCCTGTTTGGATCTATAACTTTCTCTAAACAAGGAGAAAATAAATAGCAGTTTGTTTTTCTGGAAATATTTGTATTTCGTTTGAATTTTATATATATGTATGTACTTTTTTTTTTTTTTTTGAATTGGAGTCTCACTCTGTCACCCAGACTGGAGTGCAGTTTGACCTGCTGGGCTCCGGCGATCCTTCCGCCTCAGTCTTCCGAGTAGCCGGAATTACAGGCGCGCGCTACCATGCCCGGCTGATTTTTTGATTTATTGTAGAGATGAGGTCTCGTCAAGTTGCCCAGGCGGGTCTCGAACCCACGGGCTCAGGCAATCCACTCACCTCAGCCTCCCAAGGCGCGGGATTACAGGCTGAGCCACCGAGCCCGGCTGAATTTTATATTTTTAACAGAAAGTAATTTATTTTAAGTTTCTGTTGTTTTGTTCTCTCTGTTTTTATGCCTAATATTTATTTGTGACTTCTCTTCTTTTTCTTGGTCTATTTATATTCTTAGGTTTTAAAACTTGGTCTTCATTGCTCCTTTCCATCTTTATGTTTATATTTTATTTTTGATTTTTGAGTCATGGTCTTACTCTGTCACCCAGACTGAAGTGTAGTGGTACAATCATGACTCACTGCAAGCTGAGACTCCTGGGCTCAGGTTAGCCTCTGCCTCAGCCTCTGAGTAGCTGAGACAATAAACGCATGCCACCATAACTGACTAATGTGTTTTTAAGTTTTTTGTCTTGCTGTGTTTCCCAGGTTGGTCTCGAATTCCTGGGGTCAAGCTTTCCTCTCACCTAGGTCTCCAAAAATTAAGGAATTACATGCATGAGCTACAGCACCTGGCCTCTTTTCCATTTTTAATGCTTATTTTCTATTTCAATAATATATGTTATAATCTTAATTATCTATTTTGTTTTGTTATTTATTTTCTGTTTTGCCAACTCTTTAAAAAGCTTGATTGTTTATTTCCCTCCAGATTTACACTTTCTCTTGTCCAATGTTTTTGTTACTACTTTTTAAAACTCCTCAGATGAAATGAATTACAGTTGGATATGCACAATATTTGTTTTGATTTTCAAACATGTTACCATATTTGCTCACCCTCGGTGCATCTCAGAACATCTTTCTGGTATCATTGTTTTTCTCTCTTGAGACACATGCTTTAGAAGACCCTTTAATGAAGGTCTATTTGTTGTAACTATCATGGGGTTTTTCCTCTTTATATTTAAATCTGAAAATGAGTTTATTTCACTGTTATTTATGAATAATTTCTGGCCAGGTTGTCAGTTTTTTTAAAAAAAAAATCACTTTACATATATCATTTCACGATCTTTTTGCTTTAGTCCTTGCTGTTTAAAAGTCAGTTACTTTTAAGTGGTATGCCTTTTTTTTCTCCAGACATCTATAGAAAGAAATTATGTCTGCTTCTGCTCTGATACAAGAATGCCACCAATTTGCAGATAGTTCAAGATTTTAGTGAGTAAAATCTTAATGTGGTAGTTCAAGGTTATATGACCCAGTTACTCCAGCTTGTCCCTGGCTTGAGAGTAACTACTGATTGCAGGACTTCTTACATCCCCTTTAGTCCTTAATTTTTTCATTCCCAGCTCTGGTTTCAGCTTACTGTTTGATATCTATTTGCTTATTTGTTCTTGGTAGCTTTTTTTCCCTAGAGGATTTTCTCTACTTCATCCCAACATGACTATATAAAAAATATTATAATGTTTAAAATTTAGGTTCTAGTTGTTTTATAGTATACAGTGTCTAGGAGTATCTTCATTCTACCAGAGCAAATGTCCTTTTCTATCAAAGATTTCTGCGCTAGAAAGACAAAGAATAATTGAACTAGTGTCTGCTTTGTTAGGTATACATTAAGCACAGTTAATTATTATAGTGTAAGCAGTGTCTTAGTTTAGGGATTAGGAAACTTGTAGGCCATATTCAGCCACTGTCATCTTTTTTATGAATTAAGTTTTATTATAACAGAGGAACACCGTTTATTTTTGTATTTTTTATACACTAAAGTTATGGATTTATGTGTCTGCTATAGAAACTCTGTGACCTATAAAGCTAAAATACTTACTATTTGATCCTTTACAGAAAATTTCTGGCCAGCCTTGGATGGTTCTATAGAACTAAAAACTAATTTGCATCTGCTCCATTGTATATGCCCAATATTTATTTCACATTTTTATCAATTCAAATGCTTTCATTTGCAAGTAACAACTCCTTAATTTGTGATATTTCCAGACTAATAAACTGGTCAATTCAGCATTTTATCAACATCATCATAAACTGATGTTTTATTTCTTGAATAACCTTAGTATGCCAGTTTTGGTTCTCAGGTTTTCTATTCATGGTAGTATGATGGCTGCTAGATGACCATACAGACATAGCAGAAGGAGATCGTTTCCCAATGTTAATCTTTTTGCTTATGAGCAAAGAAAAGCATTCTCTGAACCCATTTGCCCTTCACACTTCCCCCCATGTCCAAAATAATATTATATGCTCATGCTTAAAACAGAAACTAGCTAAGAGAGTAAAACTGCCATGATTAATGTAGAAGTTCAATTTCTGCTGCAATAATGGTGTGAAACAAACATTCCCAGTATTTCACTGACTTACACTGTGAAATATAATATTTCTCCCTCACAGGTCTGCAGGTCAGATGATGTAGCCTTTACTTTAGAATACAGGTCAGGCTGAGGTCCTCTCCACATTCTCTCATTTTGGAACTAATGGCTGATTGAAGTATGATTTTCTAATGGGGGCAGATGGAATCTCCAAGAGGGCAAATAAAACCACCCAGGCACACTGAAGGCTGATGGTGTATATTATATCTGCTCTTCTTCATTGGCCAAGGCATGTCACACAAACAAGTTCAGTATTAGTATAGAAAAAGCAATCTCTTTCTCAAAGGGGAAATAGTATAAAGTCACATGATAAAGGGTATGGTTATAATATTCTATTACAGGAAGGAATAAAGAATTGAAAACAATAATTCAATCTTTATAATTACCTCAGATAAAGCATAATTTCTCTCTTGAATTGAGTGGAGGATCAAACTCCCAGATGTATTTGATATGAATATGAAATGTGGGTTTTGTTATCCAAAGATAAATAAAGACTAGATGTCACTGTACTCGTCTAATCATAACATTCCACCTGCTATTGCAATATTTCCAGAAAACTGAGAAAACTCAAAGGGATGTCTTTAATACTATTACAAATAAGTGACTTTAGAATGGGAGAAAAGGTACAAAATATTCAAAATCTTTTTTGCACTAGATAATGCATATCAATAGCAAAACTTAAATATGTTATGCTATTTTTTCTCCATAAACAAAAGAAGTCATCAAATTGATCTCATCTCTCCAGTTTTATCACTTAGAAATAATCACTTTAAATATTTTTCATTAACACACTCTGAAGACTCCTCTATTTTCTTATTGTTATAATCTTTCTTAAATAAAAACTTTTAGTTTTTTTATTTGTACCAGTACTTAAAACACTAATTTCTTCCTACTTTTAATAAACTTTATCTTTTTGTCAGTGATATAAAAACGAAGTTCTTTTGTATTAGTTCCTCTTCTTGCTAATGGGTTCCCCGATTTGATCATATGTCAAAAGAAATTATCTTTTATGACACTGATCCTTGAGGACACATTTATTAACCTCGTTTCTTAGAAGTAAGTTGATTTTATATTTAAAATTTGTTTCATACATTTTATAGAGTCATTCGGAGTAGATCTTTTTTCCAATCTCTCTCTCCAGTTATAACGATAAGAAAGGCATTTTTTTTTCAACTTAGTGTTGTTAACGAGCGCGTTGTTTGGGCATGCCTCTGTCCTCATTACAGGCGGGCCACCAGCCACGAACACAGGCCGGACGCCCTGCCATGCCCACAGTGCCCACTGTGAGCTGCAGGTCAGTGAGGCATGCAGCAGCCCTGGAGGCACCAGGGCAGGACTTCAAGAAGATGGTTTTATGGAGCTGACTATATGGCTCTGGGGAGCACTGATAAGCTGCAAAATGGCACTAAAGGATGGCACACAGAAAATTACCAAAGGAAGACAGATGGATGGGATGTTCCATAACTAAGAAGAAATCTGTAAAATGACAAGTGTGAGGGAATGGGTAGATAGAGTCCTTGAGAAAAGATAATAGTAATAATGAATAAACTGTGTCTGTAAGAGGCAAAGCAACAGCTAGAAATCATGAGGTCGAGGGGCAAGCAAGTTAAAACTTGATTAGAAAGGGCACAGCTCCCACAGAGGGTCAGCCAAAGTCAACTTTCAAACCTATAGAATGCCATTTTAGTCATCCTGCTGTAGAGTGACTGGTGACACTTTTGAATTCAGGAAAGTGAATATTGTTTTCTATTTTCACCAGTGCATTCATATCCTGTTTTGTGGAGGGGAATTCATTGCTCGAATAATACTAAGAGAATATACAAACAATGGTATACCCTTGAAATTGCATAAAACATTTTAAACATGTTTCCTTTTAAAGGTATTTATACCTAGCTTTTAGGTGAAGTTTTAATACAACTTCTCTTCTATGTATCAGGTTCTCCATAGGAATTTAAGAGCATCTTATTTTTCTGGGGTCCTTTGGCTACTCTGATATTCACGCAGGGTCATGCCACGGGTCAGAATACAGGCACTCAGAAGTCATGATTAAAAGCCCCAGACAATATCAAGGAAAGCCAACAAACATAAAGGTTGGAGAAAAAAGTCACTAGGTCAGTTTCTTTCTCATTGCCATGACAAGGACTACGTCAGCTATTTACCTGGTTTGGTAAGTGTATTAGTTTGATAGGGCTGCTATAACAAAGTATCAAAAACTGAGTAATTTACACAGCAGAAATATATTGCTTCACTGTCTTGGAGGCTAGAAGTCTGAGTTCAGTATATTAGCAGTATATTATTATATTTGTTTTTTTTTTTGAATGACTTTGAAGGAAAATCTTTTCCATTCCACTCTCATGGAAGGTTCATTGGTAATCTTTGACATTCCTTGGTTTGTAGATGCATCACTCCTATAGCTCTGCCTTCATCTTTATGTGCTGTTCTCCCTGTATGCATGTCTCTGTTGACACATTTATTCCTTCCATGATGATGCCAATCATATTGGGTTAGGGCATGCCCTAATGACTTCATTTTAACTTGATTATTTCTGTGAAGATTCTTGTTCTAAATAAGATCATATACAAAGACACTGTGAGTTAGGACTTTAACATATTTTTATGGGGGACACAATTTAACATATAATGAGTATAAGAGGCCAAGAAATAAGTCAGGTATAATTTATTACATGTCTTTTAGAAATCACTTCCTCTCTATGTTTTAATGGTGAGAAAATTGAAGTCAAGGAGAATGAAATTACTTGCCCAAGAAGGATCATAAGAATGGTAGTAGATGGGTCTTGACCAGAAGTAGGTCTTGATCTCCAATATGATGTTTTTGAAATTCCATTGTAAATGCCATTAAACATTACCTTTTCGATTTAGTGTTTCAGAATTTGGGGGTCACATTGTCCAATTGAGACTATGTAGGAAGCCCTGAACCCTCTTTTTAGAAAATGGTTGTGAACAGAAATTGCCCGGTGTTGCATAAATTTCAAAAAAATCTTTGAACCCTATCTATAATAATTCTTTCTCCAGATGTTTTCTTTAGTCAAATAATCTTAAGTATGTTTTGATTTCTCAGAAAATTGTTTAAAATTGTATAAAATTGTCCAAGATAACAAGGAGACCATTTTGCCTTTAGGTTTAGAAAAATTGTGTATTTACCCAGAGTAAAAATTCATCCCCTTACAGTCTTTTCACCCAGACTATGTGAGGACCGGTGGAAAGAAAAGGTCCGTGTTCAACTGTACGATTCTAGTTACTTTCAGTTCCCTTCAGCTTTCTGTTTAAGAATTAGGGAGGCAGGCTTGTGCATTGTTTTTCTCCAATGCACTGTAAACATATTAATCTTCAGTTTCCAAACTATAGAAGAGTGTTTAAAAATAATTTAAATCAGAAAGAAAATTCTTTCCAATTTGCATCTCACATAGTGGATTATTTAGTCCAAAGTCCATTGCTATTTAAATGAGGTTTACATTTTCCAAACGTTTAACAATATGTAAAGTAATATTTCACTTGGAAGTATGAAAGCACACCATTATAGTCATTCGGATACATGAGTGTTACATCTGGAATTTTATTAAAATTCAACGTGTTTGGCTGCTCTCCTCTGGCTTTGAGCATTGGCCCCATCCTGATTAATAGATCTCATCTGACTTATTCCTCCATAGGAATTTTCCTACTTTGGAAGCCTGGGGTACACAATCGAGGGCTTCCCAAAAGCAGCTTGCTGAGCTAGGCCTCTTTCCAAGTCCTGGCATGTCAATATGCTCTTACAAAGATCACTACATCATGGCTTACATTTTTATCATTGCAACAACAATGATAGTTAAAAACAGTGTTCAGAACAAGGTTTGCTCTTTTCAGCAGTTTCTTCTCTTCAAATTGCCTCTTCCAATTAACAAAAAGGAGTTGAAAATTTCATTTCCTGGTGCCACCTGTGGCCTCCCTTTCTCTAGAATAAGTTTCTCTCACACAATCAAGAGTTCCCGTAAGATCCTGGGCTGTTTCTGAATGGAAATTAGGTGAAATGAATTTTGGTTCTTTTTCAGATCTTGGGTAGTGGAGTGTGCTGGATGTAAAATTCCCTGATTATATTTCAATCTTCATCTCACATCTTTTTATAACACAACCTCTGATACTCTTTAATTCAGAATATTGACATAATTTTGTTGGTGAAACATATGCTTTGAGCACTGAATTTGGAAGTATATGCCTAAGATAATACTTTCAAATATTTCAGACATTAGATTTAAATACAGGTATTGGCAAGATGGCAATTATCATTTGAACTGAGACAAGGAGGTCAATTTGGCATTAAAAAATGGTCTTAAACAATCAAATTTAAACAAGTAGTTTGAATAAGTGGTACATATTCTTGTGTGCTCTTTAAGGCCTTCTTAATTTGAATCACCCTCACTTTTCAATTTCTTTCTCTACCCTCACTTTCTAAGCTACCTAGAGAGTCATGTCCCATACTGTACTTCAAGTGCACTGAGCTATCAAATGTCCAAATGGACAATGGCCAGACCACAAATGTAAACTGAACATTGATCTACAACCTCTGCAGCAACCAGCCTGGCAAGCCAAACACAACCCGGTACGAACTTAATCAAACTGCCAGATTTTTTTCCCTCTACTTTCAACTTAAGACTAACCAGAAAGGGCTGACTATGCTTCTCAAACCAGTCAGATAGGATTTTTAAAAAAACATATGTACCCTGCCCTTTGATTTTCTTTTAAACCATTTCCTTTTCTTTTTTTTTTTTTTTTTGGAGTATTATGTTCCTACAATCCAAAATGTGATGTGGAATAATTGCAAGCCTCCTTGTCTTATTTCTGATTTTCTACAGCCTATAGCTTCTATTATGCTGCATTATGGGCATTCTTTGAGTGTTTCTTAAATGCATTTTTAAATACTTATATTTCCTAGGATATAAAAGACTTTCTGAGTTTCCCCATTTGTGTGACTCTCATCTTTCCATAGATTGCAGATCTGGATCTCCCATTACACACCTTTTAAATGTTTAAGATTCTGTGACTCTCGGCTTTGGTTGCCTTGATATATATGCCTATTGGCACCTTGTCAGTTCATTTGATTCTTGACTTTGGTCTGAATTTTCTATGTTTATTATTGCTGTACTGTCTTGATACAATATTCTGCCATTCTTGATTGAATTTCTCCCCAGTAAGATATTGTGAGTATCTCTGAACAGCGTTTTTCAAACCTTAACATTAGTGCAACCCACCTTTGGATCTTGTTAAAATGAATCATATGATTCAGTAGATCTGTATAGTCTCATATTCTGAATTTCTCGTATTTCCCAGTTCCCAATGCTATTTGCTCAGAAAATGTACTTTGAGTGACAAAATTTAAGTTATGTTTTTTTGGCTGGGTGGGGTGATTCATGCTCTTTGGGAGGCTCAGATGGGAGGATCACTTGAGCCCTGAAGTTTGAGGCTGCAGTAAACTATGATCACACCACTGCATTCTAGGCTGGGTGACAGAGCAAGACTTTATCAAATAAACAAACAAATAAAGTTTTTCAAACCTGACAGATTATGCTTAAAAATCAACCGAATATATGGATTTATCAATGTCTGCCTATCTATCTATCTATCTATCTATCTGTCTGTCTATCTATCTAAACACACACACACACACACACACACACACACACACACAGAGTTGTTTCTCCTCTGTATCTGTGGGTTCTCCCTCTATGGATTCAACAACCAGTGAATAGAAAATGTAATAAGGCCTAGGTTGGTTGCATCTGTACTGAACATACACAGATTTTTTTTCTTGTCATTATTCCCCAAACAATGCAATATAACATCATAGTCCTCCCATGGTATATGCAGAAAATTAGTCCCAGAACTCCTCCTACTCTCATGCTTAAGTCCCTGATATAAAATGTTTTTGCATATAACCTATGCACATCCTCTGTTATACTTTAAATCATCTCTAGATTACTTAAAATACCTAATACAACCTAATTGCTATGCAAATAGTTGTTATATTGTGTTTTGTTATTTGAGTATTTTCACTATTGTATTGCCATTTTTAATTTTATTCTTTCAAATATTTTTGATCCCTGATTGATTGTATTTGTAGATGCAGAAGCCAAGGATACACAGGGTCGACAGTATTTATACAGCATTTACATAGATTCAGATCTTCCCAGCCCAATTCATCTACCAAATTTTATTCAAGCTGACCAAGTTAGGCCTATCTCTCATTACACCCACACTGCATATGTGCATACGTGCGTGCACACATACAAGGTGGTATACAGTCACTGTATTTGGTGTTGTGACAGACTGGTTTATTAGCTGATTTGGAATTAGATTATCCTTAAAAGTATTTTATGATATGTTTACTTTTTTAAATGTAACACTTATGGAATTTTGTTTTGTAAAACACCTGAAAGTGATGGAAAATCTTGAGGTCTTATGAAAACAAGGTTGGAATTGAAAAGTTATAAGGCATGCATTTAGGCCTATCATTGTGCTTTTGAAAGCCAAGATGTGCTTCTTTTGCCAGATTTAGATTCTGAGGTTTAGTCATTAACATGAGTGGTAGTAAGATTTATTGAACATTTACTTTATGAAAAAAACAAGGCTAGAATTAATTATCTTCATAAAATTTAAGCAATAATAATTTGCTGAGTACCTAAATCTAAGAAATTATGGCATCAAGTGTTTATGTAGTATTATTGAAGAGTTTTAATGCTTGGCTTTACATTGACTATTAATGTGGTAAATTAATATATCTCATTGTTGCATTTAGTAGTAAAATTCTTTAATAAATTTTCTAATTAGCATTCTTTTATACATTCAGGAAAAATATTGGCTTTAAGAAAATTGTAATAAACATGCACAAATTAGAATACATGAAGTTCATTTTTCACTTCTAGTTGTCTTATCTCAAGGTCTTATTCATAGTTCAAGAAACTGTTACTCAAACAGATTGAGCTTTTGTATAGAGTCATTTTCAAAGGGTTGAAAATAAGATTCTAATCTGGGTCCTTTGCTGTGAAAACCACTATGCTCTAAGAAATATGCAAAATTCCTACAGAAAGTCCAATTAGAACTATTAATGGATATATCATGTATAATGTTATCTTGTACAATATTGATGAGACTATTTGATGGTTAAGTCTTGGAAAAGCAAGTGATTATTAATCATAATATAAACCACGATGAGGAATGTACAACTTTTATTTTTATGTTTTCAAAACTTCTAAAAATTGTAATTTTGTCATGTTATGACATTCTTAGCAATAATTTCTGAGCTAAACAAACTTGGATTATTTATTTATCAATACTACTCATAAGATAATTGTGTGAAAATTTCAAATATTTGACATATTGCCTCTAAATACACCAGCCAATTTTAATTTCATTATATACCATTTACATTGTATATTTTAAAATATGCATCAAAATCTGAATTCACTTAAGAGATAAAAGTTGTTTTTTTTTTTTTAAATGAAAGAATAATGTGTCCCTACCCCCAAGACGCCTGATTAGGGGTTTTCAGTATGCCCTCCCCATCAGAACATTGTGAAATAGTGTGGAAGGTTCAACACAATGAAACACAATGCAAGAAGTAGAGGTATATTTATCAGAACTGCAAAGGATCTCAGGGAGAAGACTGGCAAGTAGCTCCTGTGAGAGTGCTCTGCAGAGAAAAGTGAGTGTGATACTGGAACACGGGACAAGACTGAAACCTCCCCCTTGAAACATACCCTCCAATCAGGTATCTGCTTAACCTCGATCACAGGAGAACACCCTATTTATCTCAGACCCTAAAGCTGTCTCAGGGGGAATCCAAGAGATGGTGAGAGGGAAAGACACCCAGTAAAGCCAAAAGTGTTCTCCCAAATACAGGTTGGTGAAAAAGACACCATTTCTGACCCAGGAATTGTGTCTCAGCAACAGTGACTGCATAGGCATTTTGGTTTCTGCACAGAGGCAATGCCACTCTCTGTAGAGCAGAGAAGGGCTCCATATAGCTGGAGCAGGGAGATCACCCTAGGGTTTAGAGTCAGACCTGGACTTGTCCCAGCTGCAGGCTTGGTGCAACAGGAGACCTCCCCAAACCACATTTCCTTCCCATGAAGAGAAACAGGCTGTCAGGGTCAGATCTGCCATCAAGAATTGGTCTCTGTGTATCACTGCCTGGGTGCCCCATCCTGCTTAGTTCCTCTGGGCAGTTTTGGTAAGGGACCCCAGCAATACCAAGGAACACTCAGAATAGCAGCTCAAATGACAGGAGTATAGGAGGGGCTTTCTATTCCCATGCTCTGGAACCTGCATCCTGAGCATAAGGAGAGTTGCTGTCTCTAGGCCAATGTCAGTTTTGCAACCTGAAACTGTTCAGTGAGAAACGCTGGTAAGAGTCCCAGACTCCCTCCCAGAGGTAGGTTCGGGTAGCATGCCCTAGCACACTGAAGAAAAAGAGGGCCTTCACTCCTGCACAATTAGGAAAGCAATCTAAAGTGGCAGGAGAAGAGCAGGAGGGACTTCATACCTCCACAATTTTAATAAGCAGTCTGAGTGATCGGAAAGTTCCTGATCCCATGGTTTCTTCCAGGAAGTGAACCGTGAAGCCAAGGTCAGCTCTGTGACCAGGAATTAGGTTGCATGTGCCATTGGGGGAGGGGAGAGGGAGTAAGGGGGAAAAAGACTGACCCTTTAGTCAGTTTGGAAAGTGTGCTTCCCCAGTACCAAGGATCGAGTAGACCCTGTTTCTACACCTGGATTACTAGCCTAAGATGCCCTATCTTCTCTGAGCAGCAATACTTGTGCAACGAGGACCTCTGTGATCCACATCCAAACACACCCAATCAATTGGAATAGGAGCCTGAGTCACCCTTCCCCCTAGAGTTAGAGTCCTTGGTACTTTGATGCTCTCAGTGCCCAGTACCCAGACATATCCCCAAGTACCTGGAGTTCGTACTCTTCTGGAACAGGAGTTACTCTCTCCTTCCTGAGCAGAGAACTTGAGGCAGCAGGCATATCCTAACACTTCACCAAGTCATACCTCTGAGCACTCAGAGGCTGCACATCAGACTCTGCCTTGAAGTGGGTGTCTGTGCCTGACATCAATTGATACTGGGTAGGTCTGCCTGGTTTGGATCCTCCTATGTTGGTTCTTCTCTCCCCACGGTTGAACTGGGAGTCCAAACCATAGTGCACTCTGCACGTCAGTTCACTGCTGAGAAAACAGAACACCTCTTCCAAAAAACAAGGATAAATTAAACACCCATCCATATCAACAGTAGCCAGCTCTTATCTGTAGGTGTTGCTTACCTGGAGATGGAGTGATGAAACACAGTAGGTAATTTCTGACTCTAGCACAAATGACTGAGGAGAAAGTTAAATCCTCTGAGACTTCCCCCACCTCAATCCAAGCCTTACAGGAGGCAGCAAGCCAGCCCACACCACCACTACATTGCTATTACAACCAACATGTGGGCAAGCCTACATACAAAGTCTATCTACATCAAAGGAACTCATATGGATTAGTCGCAATAGTTCATCAGGGTGAGAAAAAACCAGAGAAACAACTTCGAAATTTTGAATAAGCAGAGTGTTAACCTTCCAAACGGGCACAAAAATTCTACAACAAAAGACCCTAACTCAAATAAAATCCCTTAAATGTCAGATAACAAATTTAGAATACTGATTGTAAAGAAGCTCAATGTGATGCAAGAGAAAGCTGATAACCAACATAAAGAAATTAGCAGAAAAACTCAGGAGGTGAAAGGAGAGACTGACAGCATGAAAACAAAACAAAACACTCAATGATGGAGACACAAAATACAGTACAAAGCTTTAGCAGTAGGCTAGACCAAGTGGAAGAAAAAGACAGATGTGGAATACAGGTCCTTTGAACTAAGCCAGTCAAAGAATGAAGAAAAATGAGCAAAGCCTGAGAGAAATATGAGATTATGTAAAGTGACCAAACCTATGAATTACAGGCATTCCAGAGGAAGAAGAAGTTAAAGTAAAAAGCGTGGAAAACATAGTCAAGGAAATAATTCAAGAAAACTTTCCTGGTCTTGAAATAGGCCTAGATATCCAGATACAGCCCAAATAACTCTTGCAAGATACATCACACGAAGGCCCTCACCAAGACATATAGTTGTCAGTTTCACCAAAGTCAACATGAAAAAAATATATCCTCAAAGAAAATATTTTGGAAACATACAATCTCCTAAGACTGAACCAGAAAGAACTAGATATCCTGAATACACCAATAATGAGCAAAGAAATTGAGTCAGTATAAAAATATTCCAACAACATCAACAAAAATCCCTGGGCCAGATGGACTCACACTTGAATTTTATCAGACATACAGAGAATAGCTGGTACCAGTCCTATTGAAACTATTCCAAAATATCAAGGCAAGGAGTTATTCCTATAACTCATTCTATAAAACCACCACCACAACAACGACAAAAACTACAGGTCTATTTCCCTGATGAATACAGAAGAAAACATTGTTAACAAAATACTAGCAAGCAGAATTCAACAGTATATAAAAAAAAAATGTTCATCATGACCAAGTGGGTTTCCCAATGTAGGAATGCAAGGATGGTGCATTCAATATCCACAAATCAATAAACATGATCCACCACATAAAAAGAAGCAAAAATAATAACCATATGATCATCTCAAAAGGCCCAGAGAAGGCATTTGATAAACTTCAACATCCCTTCAGAATAAAACCCTTCAAAAACTGGCCATCAAAGGAACATATTTCAAAATAATAAGAGCCATGTATGACAGACCCACAGCCAGCATCATAGTTAATTGGGAAAAGTTGAAAACATTCCCCTCAGTATAAGAACAAGACAGGAACTTCACTCTTACCAAACTTATTTAACATTGTGCTGGTAGTCCTAGCAAGTGTGATCCAGCAAGATAAAGTAATAAAAGACATTCAAATTGGCAAAGAGGAAGTCAAACTATCCCTGTTTGTGGCTGACATGATTGTATACCTAGGAAACATTTTAGAGAATTCTAAAGATTTCTCCAAGAAACCTCTAGACCTGATAAATAACTTTAGTAAAGTCTCAGGACACAAAATTAATGTACAAAAATATGTAGTGTTCCTAGACATCTATAATGCTCAAGCTGAGAAACATATCAAGAGCTCAGTCCCATTCACACTAGGCACAAAAAATAAAATACTTCGGAAAACAATAACTAAGAAGGTGAGAGATCTCTACAAGAAAAACTACAACTTTTTTTCAGAAGGGCCTTTGCCTCATTCCCCCTTTGATGCTTGGACCCTCCTAGGGTTAAAGAGCATCATCTTGATTTAGGTGCTGGCATTGCCATAGCATCATTACATGTGCTGACGCCCCCCCCCTTTTTTTTAACCACGGTTACAGTTGCCTGGAGCAACCAAATATTAAGGCAAAAACCACAACAACAATTACTAGCAAGGGATGACACTACATTACAATAAGAAAGTTAGAATGGTCCATTTGTTTGCTAGATGGTCAATTCCTCAGGCTTCTACCATGCATAGATTAGACAGCTTCCAGAGTGACTAAAGCAGGGCTGCTATTCTCTAGGGTCCTGGGGTCACAGCTTGCTTCCTTCGGATAGTCAGCTTTCCTAGTGCAGATGGATCAGATGTGCATTCCCAGTCTGCTGTGATGAATCCAGGGGCTTACCTCAGCTACCTTTATTGCAGTGGGGGTGGACAAAATGATGGCATATGGACCTCTCTCCAAAGAGGTCTTAAGGGCTCGGTGTTCCATTCCTTTACCCATACAGCATCTCTTGGCTTAAAGAGGTGAGCATCTGTGGTTAAGCTTATAGGCAACCACTCTTTAACCCAATGATGTATAGCAGTGAGTGCCATGCCAAGAGCCTGCATTTGCTTTTTCAGAGCAAGATTACCCACTTCTTTTAAATCCCCCCTTATACCCTTAATAATGGGGGGGGGCACCCATGAAGAATTTCAAAAGGGAAAAACCCTGTCTGTTTAGTGGGACTAGACCTAATTCTTAACAAAGTAATTGGCAACAGCTGACCCCAATGTAGGTGGGTTTCCTGACATAGTTACTTAGCTGCAGCTTTGGAGTCTGGCTCAGTAAAAATAAAAAAAAAAAAAAAGAAGAAGAAGAAGAAAAAAAGAAAAACTACAAAACACTTATGAAATAAATTATAGATGACACAAACAAATGGAAGAACATCCCATGTTTATGAATTAGAAGAATAAATAGTGTTAACATGATCATACTCCCAAAGCAATCCGCAGATTCATTGCAGTTCCAATCAAAATACCAACTTTGTTCTTTGCAAAATTAGAAAAAAGACGTAAATTTTATATCAAACCAAAAAAAAAAAAAAAAAACCCAAATAGCCAAAACAGTTTTAAGCAGAAAGAGCTGTGGAGGTATCAATGCTTGACTTCAAATTGAAATATAATGCTATAGCAGCTAAAACAGCAAGGTACTAGTATAAAAATAGACAGATCAATGAAACAGAACACAGAACCCAGAAATAAAACCAAATACTTACAATCAACTGATCTTCAACAAAGCTAACAAAAATAAACAATGAGGAAGAAGATTACTTTTTTTTTTTGAGTTGGAGTCTCATTCTTGTTGCCCAGGCTAGAGTGCAGTGGCATGGTCATGGCCACTGAGCCGCGACCTGCTGGGCTTAGGTGATCCTTCTGCCTCAGCCTTCCAAGTAGCTGGAACTACAGACATATGCCACCATGCCTGGCTAGTTTTTGTGATTTATTGTAGAGATGAGGTCTCACCAAGTTGCCCAGGCTGAGCCACTGTGCCTGGCCAGGTAAGAACACTTTATTCAATAAATGGTGCTGGGAAAATTGGCCAACTATATGCAGACAAATAAAACTGGACCCCTATCTCTCATCATATGCAACAATTAACTCAAGATGAATTTAAGGGTTAAATGTAAAATCTTGTAAAAATCCTATAAGAAAACCTAGGAAATACTCTTCTGGACATTGGCCTAAGCAAACAATTTTTGCTACAGTCCCCAAAAGCAATTGGAACAAAACCTAAAATAGACAAAAAGCAAATAATTTTTGATAAAGCACCCAAAAGCAATTGCAGCAAAACCAAAAATACATAAATGGGTCTCAATTAAACTAAAAAGCTTCTGTACGCCAAAAGAAATAATCCACAGAGTGAACAGAAAACCTACTGAATGGGAGAAAATATTTGCAAATAACATCTCATACAAAAAGCTACTATTCAGAATCTTTAAGGAACTCAGACAACTCAACATGAATAAAACAAATAATTCCATCAAAAAGTAGGTAAAGGGCATGTCTCAAAAGAAGACACGCAGTGTTCAACAGATATATGAAAAAATATCCAGTATTAGTAATCATCAGAGAAATGCAAATTAAAACCAAAATAAGATATTTCCTACCACCAGTCAGAATGACTATTATTAGGTTGATGCATAAATTCACAGTGTTTGTTTTGACACGGCAAACAATGATGCTGGGAGTTTGTTTATCATTTGTCATTTGACATTTGCAGTGACAATGTTGTGCTTGTCAATATGCTATTTTGCAGATATGAAGAAAGTTTTGTGAGCTAAAGAAGATGGAGTGTCAAGTGTCAAGTAAAACAACAACAGTAACAACAACAAAACGAACACTTCCACTATATTCTTCTGTTTGAGTTTGTAGCTGTAACTACAGCTGGGTCTCTCTCGTTTTCTACTGCTAGCTGATTCCTGATTTTTGTAAGCAAAAAACCCGAATTTGATTATTTTTAAGATTCCTTTGAAATTCAACTTCTATGATTATATGCCATAGGTATGGCATGCCTAGTGCTGAACTGTGAGCTTGCAGCAGCCACGGTGGCAAAACTGCTGGAATAATTCATTTTTTTAAAAAATTGATGTCTCACTCTGTCACCATGCCACTGCACTCCAGAGTGCAGTGGCATGGTCATTGCTTAATGCGGCCTTGACTTCCTGGGCTCAGAAAATCCTTTCATCTCAGTCTTCTGAGTAGTTGGGATTACAGGCATACACTATCAGGCCCAGCTAGTTTTTTATTTTATGTAGAGATGACGTCTCACTATGATGCCCAGTCTGGTCTCAAACTCCTAGGCTCAAGCAATCCTCTCATCTTGGCCTTTCAGAGTGCTTGAATGACAGACGGAAGCCACCATGCCTGACAGGTTCACTTTAAAAATCAGTTCCGGTACCAAATGTTACCATTGCACAGGATATTATATCACAGAGTGACCCAGATGGGGCTAAAGTGATGTATCTAATTTCTTAACTTTACCCAAGAGACTCCGAAATAAAATAGTCATGTCCAAAGCTCCCCAGAGGTCAATAATGACTCAGAATCTTCTTTCCATGCTGTAGTGGGACAACCTATGAGCTGGCCCAGCCTCCTTTTCTCTCTTTCTTTGCTGAAGTTCTTTAGCAGTGGCCTCTGGGATACCAAATTTTTGAGCTGCACGTTCTTTTGTATTTTTAATCTGATCTTTGAAAATTACTTTTTCATTGGCCTGCCTATCTCCAAGGCACATTTTTTTTCTACAGCTATCAGTAATAATACTAATTTTTTTCCCCACATCTCACACACCTGAAGGTCAAGAGATAGGCATTACTGTTTTCTTATTTCCAGACATTGATTCTAAATAAATATTTTCACCACTTTCTGAAAACAAAAACACACAGTACTTAGTTGAGGGGTTTTTTTTATTTTGTACTAGATAATTTACCTTATTTCTGTCATTCTAATCTGGCCACTCGACTACAGTGAATGTGGTTTTAATCTGTGGTGAAAGCAACAACCATGTGAGTAAACTGTCCCATAGTGTGGCCATTTAGTTCTTGACTTCATTTTTGGCAACTTTTTTCTCTACCCTACCTAAACACTCACTTCTATGGTAGTACTCCTGTGCTAGTTTCTTAGGGCTGTGGTAACAAAGTACCATAAATTGTGTCTTAAAGCAATAGAAAGTTATTGTCTCACAGTTCTAAAGATGAGACGTATTGAGTTGAAGGTATTGGCAGGACCATGCCCACTCAGTTTGCAGTATATATATATATATCTCACATATAGAGTTTACTATATGTGAAGAACCTTCCTTGCCTCTGTCACTTTCTGGTGGTAGGCTAGGAATTCCTTAGCTTGTAGATACATCTCTGCAATCTCTTCCTCCTTCTTAACATGGTGTGTTCCCTGCTGGTGAGTGTTTAAATATCCCTCTTCTCATAAGGGTATCAGTCTGACTGCAATAAGGGCTTACCCTAATTACCTCATTTTAGCTTAATTACAACTTCCAAGACCCTATTTTCAAATAAGGTCACATTTGCAGGTACCAGGGGCTATTACTTCAATATACCTTCTGGTGTGAGACAATTCAATCCATTTTAATCCCCCCTTTTTTTCATTTGTTTGTTTTTTGAGTTGGTGTCTCATTCTGTCACCCAGGCTGGAGTGCAGTGGCATGATCATATCTTACCACAGTCTTAATCTCCCAAGTATTTTATCCCTAGAAATTGCTATAGCTCTGTAATTGAATTTTAAATATTCTAAGTACCTCCTATTGTCTTAATTTCACCTGATCTAGTATGCTCTCTCCAGCGCTTCCTTGACCTATCACAATGACCAGTTTATAGGTGCCAGAACATCCCGGGTATTTATCAGCTCTCTCCTGGGAAGGTGTACTTAAACAAAAAAAAATCCTAGACTCTATTGTCAATATCACAGTCAATAAAACAGTCGCATTTGCTTGCCTTTCTCTCACTCTGTAAATTCACCTGGAGACACTGCAACTACTTTTGAACTCTCTTATCTGTTGTCTTCCATGCTACCAACCAAAGGATGCCCCTGGAGAAAATCAAAATGCATTTAATGAATCTAACATACCAAATGTCATGTCTTAGACTAGCCTATCTTTAAATGTGCTTATACTAGCCTAGAGTTGGACAGAATCATTTAATATAAAGCCTGTTTTATAATAAAGTGTTGAATAGTTCATATAATTCATTGAATATTGTACTGAAAATGAAAAACTGAATGGTTGTATGGGTACTTTACGTATGATTTCTACTGAATGTGCATCATTTTGCACCATGGTAAGGTTGAAAAATCGTTAGGTTGAGTCATTATAAGTTGTGGTCCTTTATAGTGCATTGTAGTATCACCCTGTCTTGCTGTTAAGTATGCTCTTTTTCTCACCTACTTCCAGATCAAATCTCTCCATCCCCTCCTGTAGCCTTATATTTAGTTGATGACTTCATATCCTCTGAGAAATGGAAATACAAGACAGGAAGTTGTTCAGAAAGTCTACAAATCTATCTGCATTTGCCTGGGTTTTCTTTTCTATAAAAAATCTTCCTGTCAGTTGTCCTATGAATGTATCTTTTTTTTAATTAATCAAATTCTTGGCTCGCTTTTCTAAGCAATTTATGAAACTTATTGCTGAGTGTATTAATCTGCTTGGGCTTCCACAAGAAAATACCACAAACGGAGTAGATGAAACAACAAAAATTTATTTTCTGACAGTTCTGGAGGCTAGATATCTGAGATTAAGGTGCCAGCAGAATTGGGATCTGGCAAGGCCTGTTTCCACAGCTTGTAGATGGCACCTGCTTGCTATGTCTTCCTATGACATTTTCTCTGTGCCTATGCTCAGAAACAGAGGAAACTGTTGTCTCCTCTTCTGAGGATAACAGTCCAGTTGGATTGGGGCCCCACCCCTGCGACCTCAGTTAACCTTAATTACCTCTTTAAATACTTTATCTCCAAATACATTGAATTTGGCAGAAGAGGAAGGACACAAATTAATCCTTAACACTGGGCCATTATCTTTTTATACAAATACTCTCAATTTTCTTTTTCTCTTTTTAAAAGTCTTATCCCAAATGCTCATAGAAATGTCTCAGTTACTGCTGGCTTTTTTTCCACCTAAATTTTAAAAATTGTTTATTCTTAGGAGATGCTCCCAGTCATGCTTCTCTTTTTGCAATCTCTCACTAGATGATCTCTGTAAGGGCGAATACAAAATAAAGCTAAGAGGTTTAATATTACCTGTTGAAAATAAAGAAAGATAATTCTCCTTCCCCTCTTTTTTTTCCTTATAGAATATACTTCAGAAAACTTGTGGGCAACCCCCTCAGATAAATCCTGCTTTCTAAAAAAAAAAGAAGAAAGAAAACTTTTAAGTTTTTTTTTCTCAATTTCTTTGAAATGTATTTAAATCTTTGTAAAAGCTAAATAAATCTCTTGCTAGTTTTAAGACCCAGGAATGTCTTTATTGAGAACCCAGGAAACATCTCTTGGGAATGTTAGTATCTAAGTAAGACAGTGCCCCTATCTCCAGGTTTTGTGGGAGAGTAGAAACTGAACTTCAGGTAAAATCTGACTGCAAGTTGCAAAACTACCTTCTATTTTAAAGACATAAGAAGTTTCTTTTTCTTTTGTACAAAGCCAAATAACCAACACAGATAGTCATCCCAATTGCCAGGTGAATTTAAGGTGTACTATGTATGAAAACTTAAGCTATCAAATACTTGACCCGAGAACTATTATTTATCTTGAAAACATGATTGCAATGGGTTGTATCTATTTGGCTATGTTAAAGGGTGAGATTTCTTTTGATTTTTGCTATCTCTTAACAAATTGCCTGGGAAGCATATCACATTCTGATCTAATGCTTACTCAATAATGAAATTGTTTTATTTTTCTTCTACATTTTTGGAGAGATTTTCTATGAAGGGTGGAGAATTTGTTTTTGCTTATATGTCCTTAATATTTTATTCATATTTTACTTTTTGTTGGCTACCCAATTTTATCTCTACCCAAGACCTTGTCTTTGAGTCACCTATTCTCTAGATTTTTACTTAGATATCTTGCAGTCATTTCAATTAAAAAAAAGAAAACACAAAAAACTCAAAATACAATTCCCAATGTCCCCTTCTATATCTTGTCATCACCAAGTTTCTGTCATCTCAATGAAATGTGCAACTGTCAAATAGCTCCTGCTAAAATCCGATTGTTCTACATTTTTTCTTATTTTATATACATTTTTTTAGCAGTGTGTTAGCAAAACCTCTTGATTGCATTTCCAGTCAAAACCAATGTAATTCCATACATAATCTTAGCCAAAAGACCAAGAAGCTATGGGACCAATGTAATTCCTATGCAGACCTTAACTCTGTCATCTTTTCTGATCTTACTAGTCTAACATACTATAATTTTGTGAAGGAAGTGTTCTAATATTGACCAGCTAATGTTTCTTTATCCATTTTTGCTCCTCCCTAAACCATTGTCTACATGATAACAATGTTGATTTTCTTAAAAAGTAAGAATATTCATTTTATTTCTCCTCTTAGTACTATAGTCTATTTACAATATGTATTTGAACATAGGAAAATTTTATAAGTTTTATTATTTTCACTGAACTTCTCTTAACATCTCAATTTCACTCAATAATTCCTAACAAAAATATTTATTAAGAAAGCACTGTGTGCCAAGAGGGTAACTCATTTCACTTGGATGCAGATTGATAAATTCAACACTAAGACGTAAAATTAATTTATTTTCTTTGTGAAGTTATTTGATAATTAGAATTGATTTACCGCCTACATGTTCAAATGTAATGTTATAATGAAAGTCAATGCATTCCATACAATACCCACTTGTTTATTCACCATTAATCACAGCTACAGCAGATGTGACCAAGAGGATGCCCTGTACTGGACCACTAACTGTGTAATTAAATGTTCCTCTCTCACAGTGCTCTCTAAACATCACAGAGGTTCTTTTTTCTCTAATGAAAATAATTGTTTCTTTATAGTAATTAGTCTATTGCTAAACATTCTGTGATATTCCAAGAAAATGCATATTAGAAAAAATCCTAGAAATTCAATCAGGAGCATAAATTCAATCACTAGCAGAACTCTCAGGATGTACAGACTTGTGGAGGGCCAAGGTGAAGGAAATTATAAAATCACTATTATGTCACTACAGTACTGACATTTTTAAAAATGCTCAACAAAAAATTAAGATATTGGAAGAGGTGAAATAAAAATTCATGAATAACATTTATTTTGAAAATTTGTTATGAATGGATTTAACCCATATCTATTTATGTAACACTTGTTAGGTTCCAGGTACTGCTCCAGGCATCTCCAAAACTTGTGGTACATTCATGAACAAAATGTGCCTTGTGAATCTTACTATCTGGGCATGAGGAGACAGGTACTAAAAATAAGCATAATAAGTAATCTGTGGTGTTAAACTATGAAAATATGACTGACGGAATAGTAAAGTGGATAGAAAGTATATGAGGTAGGTTGCTGGATAGGGGCTGATAGCAGGATTAACTAAGGAAGTCAGGAGAAATTTTTACAAGAAGATTTGAGAAATGAGTTGGATGAATTCAGAATTTTAGCCAGTGGGTTATCTGGGGTAGAGTGTTTCAGTCAATGAGACATCTGCAAAAGAACCAGGTAGAATAAGGTCCTGAAGCTGGGAACCTGATCAGCCTTTTTGAGGCACTGCACAGAGACCTGTATGCTTAATGTTGTACTACTGTGCTGTGATATTGGATAAAGTCAAGTAACTAACACAGATAATCACCCCGATTGCCAAGTGAATTTAGGATAAACTATATGTGACAAATGGTGCTGTCAAATTCTTTGCTTGAGGACTAATCATTATTTATCTTGAGAATATAAATGTAATAGGCTAAATCTGCTTGGCTATATGAAAGGGTGAGATTTCTTTCTGTCTGCTATCTCTTAGCAAATTGCCTAGGAAGCATATCACATTCTGATCTGGTGCTTATTCACTCCTAAAGTGGAGTGAGCAGGAAAGAGAATAGTAGGTGGGAAGAGACAGAATGGCAGCAGGGAGCCAGATTACTTATGGTCCATGTGTCATCAGGCTGTTGTAAAGACTTGACCTTTAATTCTGAGCCAAATGGAGACTCATTATAGGGTATTGAGCAGAAGAGTACGTGCTCTGACTCATATTAAAATGATCACTTTAGCTGCATGCTGACTGTAGGGATTAAGAGAAGAAGCAAGGCAACATGTTAGAGATTATTGTAATAATACAAATAATTGATGATAATGGGGGTAGGCAGGGAATTAGTAGTGAATTTGGTGAGTGCAGTTAGTTTCTGGATCTCTAATGAACATCAAGGCACCTGATTTTCTGTTTGACTAGACATAGATTGTCACCTTGATTTATATATTTATTTATTTTTACCTTGGCTTAGATATTATACCTTTATCTATCTATCTATCTATCTATCTATCTATCTATCTATCTATCTATATAATATAGATGCCTAGCTTTTTCTCTACATCGAAAATTTAAGGGCTACCCCCTTGGGTCCCCTCCCCACTGTGGGAGTTTTTCTGTCTTCTCAATGAATTCTGTTTTCAAAATAAAAGAAAATTTATATCAAGGTAACCCTCCAAGAAGCAGGGACAAACCAAACCATTAGGGGCTAACCAAAAAAGTGTACTACTCACCTGTAAAGACAAGTAACATATCCAACAAAAAGTGAGTTCTCCAAAGAACTCACAAAAAGACCTCGGGAACAGTTGGCAATAAACATCTACCAGGTTTATAGAGGATGATTCCAGTTAGCCAAATTAAAAAAATATATCTTTTTTTGCTTTTCTTCCCTTCTACATATTTTAGCCCTGGAAAGATCAAAGTTTCTGGTTAACAAGATTGTAAATTTGCACAGGAACAAGACAATAGCAAGCACAAAATCATCCAATAAATCCACACCTTTAATGTGCTTAGAAGTCAATAAAGCAAAGCTCCAAGAAGGGAGAATACCTACAACTTCGAAAAAAGTTTAAAGTTTGGTTATTGTTATGGGCTGAATTGTATCCCTTGAAAAATTCATATGTTGCAGTTCCAACTTCCAGTACTGGTGTATCCAGTGAGCTTCCGTGCAACTGTATTTGAAGATTGGACCTTTAAAAAGGTAAGATTAGACGAAGTCTTTAGAGTGGGTCTAATCTGCTAAGACTGGTGCAAGAAAAGGTGATTAGGTCATAGACACAGGGGGAATGACTATGTGAAAACAAAGAGAATATGATCATCTATAAGCTAAGAAGAAAGTCCCAGAAGAAGCAACCCTGCTAACAACTTGATCTCAGACTCCAGGCCTCCAGAACTGTGAGAAAATAAGTGTTTCTTGTTTAATCTACCATGTCTGCAGTATTTTGTTATGGCAGCCCAAGCAAATAAATATAGCTATTATTGTGATTACACATACTAATTACTAACCAAAGGACACTTTGTTACTTAAAGTGACAAAAAAATTAACGAGACTTGTTTTACTTTTGTCCCAAAGCAAGACAATACACTTAAATGGATAAAATACATTTACAAAAAGACAAAATAGTTAAGATTCTTTAAAATGACATCTTAAATTCTGCCTATTCAAAACACGGCTCATGTATAGATTTTAGGAGAATTGAAAATTTTATGATCTAGACTTTAAGTATTTTTTGTCATTCTTTCAAGTTATCTTTTATCTTCTTAGTGATATTAGAAATGTTTTAATGTAGATTCTGGCTAGTTTTAAAATTTAGTTTTATATATTTGTGATTTATAAATGGAGTCCATTCTTCCATTATATATTTAATAAGGGAAGGATATTGGTATAAGTATATTAATTTTTTTTTTTTTGAGTTGGAATCTCACTCTGTTGCCCAGGCTGGAGTGCAGTTGCATACTCATGGCTCTGGCGATCCTTCTGTCTCAGCCTCTCAAGTAGCCAGAACTACAGATGTGCGCTACCACACCCTGCTAATTATTTTATTTAATGTAGAGATGAGGTCTCGCCAGTTGCCTGGGCTGATCTTGAACCTGCGGGCTCAGGTAATCCACTTGCCTTGGCCTCCCAAAGTGCTGGAATTACAGGCTGAGTCACCGAGCCCAGTCAAGTATATTAGTTTTAAATCCAGCTGCCACACTAACTTGTCTATGTCTACATGGCTTTTTTTCAGTTAGATCTTTTGGTTTGTCTAAGTAAAAGTTATAAAATTATCTGTAAATCATGATAATTTTATATCTTTCTTTATGTCCTTTATTACTGTAGTACATTAAAAACTATACATGAAAGTGATTATAGTAGACAGCAAATATAAATTACCTTTTGGCTGAGATAGATTTCACAAAAAGTATCTTAAAGAAAAATACTTGTACTTAAGACAACATTAAAAAATCAAGAATGGATGTTGGACCATATAAAAACTTCAGCATCTATGTAGAAGATCATGTTATTTTAATTTTGTTTGTATTGTATGGTGAATTATATACTATATTTCCTATCTTTGATTTATTATTGCATGTACGGGATACTCTCCATGGTGTTTCTTATTGTTGATTCTATTTCTTGATTGATTTAAGTAATTTTACATTACTAAGCATAGTAAAACTGATCTATAGCCTTTAAAATACATGTATTTTGGGGCTTGTTGTCAATTTGGTCTTGATTAAAAAAATCAGGGGCTCTTAAATGCTCTCTTGCCATTAAATAAAACAAACAAAAACCCCAAACTCTAGCAATATGAGCGAACTATCAGAAACATTTGCTGTTTAGATATTAAAAGACAAGCAGTCAGGGACTACAATTCCTGAAAAAAAGGGCAACAAATTATGCAAGTCACACTATCGACCCAGTTTACAGACAGGATGCATTTTCCAGGTCATGGAGTAGAAGGTAAACACAAGCAGAGCACACTGGTCTCAGTAAATTGAAGAGATGAGAATCTTTGGGGAAATGGAGCCAACTAAAATTTGGGGGCAAAACATTTGAGATGAGAAAGCTACCCAAATAAATGACTCTAGAAATCTGAAAAGAATTTGGCTGACTGTCAAGCTGAACATGGGAGAGTGAGACGCCACAAGACCAGAAAAAGAAGACATTCTGAGAAAGCAGTGCCAAATAGTTCTAAAGTAAAAAAAGTGTACTACTCAAACAGGGCTATGAAGAGTCGTTTTCCAAACAGCCATAAAGACTTCACTGTGATAGCATAAGAATGGCTATACCTTAGAACCACATAGATAACTCTTTAGTGAAATTTAAATTCTCTGTAATATACTTAAAAGCAAATCCCAGCCGGGATAGTGGCTCAGCCTGTAATCCCGTGCCTTTGGGAGGCTGAGGTGAGTGGATTGACTGAGCCCGCGGGTTCGAGACCCGCCTGGGCAACTTGGCGAGACCTCATCTCTACAATAAATCAAAAAAATCAGCCTGGCATGGTAGCGCATGCCTGTAGTTCCGGCTACTCGGAAGGCAGAGGCGGAAGGATCGCTGGAGCCCAGCAGGTCGAGGCTGCGGTGGCCGGGAGCGGCCGCTGCACTCCAGTCTGGGCGACAGCATGAGACTCCAACTCAATAAAAAAAAACAAAAACAAAAACAAAAAAAATCACAAATCCCTAGAAGATTAAGCTGCTTTGCATGTAACTTACTCTCTGACCAAACTATCCCATCAGTCTTTCAAATTAGAAAACAAAATATAATCATCGAACAATATAACAATTACAATGTCCACCATCCAATGAAAAATT
>CAUYQG010052241.1:0-64636 GCA_963574415.1 Tarsius wallacei
ATGGCTCACCACAGTCTTGAGCTTCTGGGCTCAGGCGATCCTTCTGCCACAGCCTCCTGAGTAGCTGGGACTATAGGCACACAACACCATGCCTGGCTAATTTTTTTATTTTTTATAGAGAAAAGTTCTCGCTATGTTGACTAAATTGCTCTCGAGGTCCTGGGCTCAAGCAATTCTCCTGCCTGGGTCTCTCAAAGTGCTGGGATTACAGGTGTGAGTCACCACACCCAGCCTACCTGTAACTTTTTAATTTATCAATAAATTGCTTGCCAAACATGATTTGTTTTGAGGACAGGTTAAGGGTCAGGATGTGGGGCAGCAGAAAAGCCCTAGGCCGTGGTGGGTTTCTAGAAGAACAGATGACCACATGCTCTGGTAACCAGAAAGGTCTCAAGGTCTGGAAGTGGGGAGCGGAACAACACTGAGGGCAGCTGCACTCAGCACAACCAGTCAGTGGATACCCAGCGGGTTTTAAGTAAGTGACAAACAAAGTAACATTGCATAATGGATCAAACTTGGGCTTAAAATGAGACAGTGTTGGTCTAACAGCTCCATTCCACTACTTGAGTTAGCAGTGTAGGGTTTCATTATGATACTTGGCTAAGGCACTCACTTCTAGAAATTTCAGAGTCTTCTGGGAATATAACAATTTTAGTGCCCAAATTTCGCTCAACCTTTTCTCTCACTCCTGCTTCTGGCACCATCAGCCTTATCTCAGTGAGGCAGTGTTCCTTTAGTTACAGCAAAGTTTACCCAGAAAACTTCCTGAACTGCATTCAGTGGGGCACTCCTGGGGTATTTACTCAAGTGCCTCTTGACCACTCGAAAGAATTCCCCAGGGCACAATCAGCATTGCACAAACAGAACAAAGGTTCAGCATTATGGACTTGGGCACTTGCCTCAAATAATTGATCAATTTTGAGTCATGAAGTTACACCTCCTTTTCTTTTAGTACATGACAATTGATCAGATTTTTAAGGGACAGATTTTGCTTTTCAGCTCTCTCTTTGCTCCCAAACAAACATAATTCAGCTTGCAATGGTGACCTCTACTTCTGTTTGCAAAATTTATTCTCCTTAAATTGTACTGCAATTTCTCAGGAGCTTTTTTTGTTTTGTTTTAAATCATCCAGGAATGAAACAATGGGAAAACATTCACAGATCAACCTGGAGCCTTTCCCCAATGTTTCAATAAAATCTTCATTTGGCCAGGTACAGTAGCTCCCACCTGTAATCCCAGCATTTTGGGAGGCTGAGGTGGAAAGATTGCTTGAACCCAGGAGTTCAAGACCAGCCTGGGCCACACAGGGAGACCTCATCTTTACAAAAAATTTAAAAAACTAGCTGGGTGTGGCGGTATGCACCTGTAGTCCCAACTACCTGGGAGGCTAAAGCAGAAGGATTGCTTGAGCCAGGAAGTCTAGGCTGCAGTGAGCCATGATCATGCCACCACACTCCAGTCTGGATGACAGAGTGAGACCCTGACTCAAAAAACCCCCAGAAAACCTCACTTGGCTGCCTGTACTATTAATCCAATTTCCCTTAAATAGAGTACCTTATTTCACATGGCAAACATCAACATTTTAATGACAGTAGCATGTGAAGAGGGTAACTTAAAGGGCTGGTTTGATTATATCAAAAGGACTTCCCTGATGATGACTCAGAAAACTCTGAGGTGGCACCAAGGGGTCCACTTGGCTCACCTAAAGCCCCTCTGGATGGTTGCCCAACCTCTCCTCTGCCTCCAGATGTTTCCACAAAGAAACAGGCCTCAAAATTATCTCTAGACAGAGCAGCTGACCCTCCTGAGCCCAAACTCAGCTCACTGGAGAAATGAAAGAGCCTGGTGCGGGGGAAGAGAGGGAAGAAGAACACAAAGGTAATTCTCTTGATTGTTATACAGTGGATACATGTGTTGAAACATCACACTGTACTGCCCAGTTATTATGAGCCAACTAAACACAAAACAGAACTTAAAAAATGAATTCTGTTTCTATGAGAGGAGAGAAAAAGGAGAGCTATGAAATTTCTTTGGGTTCATCCTACATTTTAAAAATGCCAGTTCTGATCTCCTTCTACATTACACAGATGATACAGTCTGTTTCAGCGTCAAACCTTCACATGACTGCCAGATCGAAAAGACATTTAAGAGAAGGACTAAAAACCAAGGTGATGAAAAGTAGTGATTCCCCTGCAATTGCATTGTGTGATCAGTAGATAGTCCCTCAGGGCTAAAAACAAAAAGTCAGTTGGAAAAAAATAGTATTTTTGCCTGGCACTTGGCTTAGTTCAAATGAGGGAAACAGCAGCAGGCAAGTCATAAAGTCGGTCACCTCATATTCTTCAGATCCCCATCAATGCTGCTGGCAAATTATTTAGAAAGTGGAGCTAGCTATAAGTGAGGAGGATGGAAGATCTGTCCCTTTGGGAGAGAAATGGGTTATCATTCAAATATATACAGCTGTATAGTTAAATAGCCACAGCTTGGTCATGATAAGATATTCAAGTTTCAGATGTTGTTTTTCTTCCAACACGTTGGTAGATTGTCAGTACGGAAAATAATGGCTTAATACATCACTGTACTGACCAGGCCTGGGGGAGGGAAGACGGACATCTCGCTCAAGTCTAAGTGAAGGCTTCTCAGTTATAGGGCACAAGCCTGCATGATACAAACTCTGAGAAGGTCATGTAAGCAGATCACCTGCTTGCTTCTACTCTGGAGCTTGATTTCTGTGTAACAAGGCAATAAACACACATGCCTGAACGGAACTGAGTCTCCTCTGGGAAAAATGGGCAATTCCACTGTTCAGAAATTGAAAAACACTAGATTTGTAAGAAAACAGAAAAAAACCCCAGGTTCCCCTGAGGATGTGATGACACTTCCCCACACAGTCTCGATGCCCAAGGCTCTGCAGGAGGGTGTCCCTGGGTGCCTACCCAGAAGCCCTGGACTTTGCTAGACCACCTGGGTGGAGACTTCCAGGAGATGGGATCCCAGGATCAGCCCACAGGATGCTTCCCGTGGTCAGAAGGCAACAAACTCAGAGGGCAGAAATGAGAATGGGGAGAAGCCATGGGATACAGAAGGACGGCATCTCACAGTACATTAAATGAAGCTGATGTAATACATTCAGTGTGAGAGAAAACATTTTACCCACATGAACTGCTTGTCAGATCCATGACCACCACCTTCTTTAGGATTTTCTCAGAATGATTCCTTCCTGTTTTCATCCTTTACTAAATGCCATGCCCCACCTGAGGTGTAGGGCTACAATGGTGAGCATGGCTGAGAAGGAAGGTCCAGCCCCCCCGAATACATGGTCCTGTGTATATATACAGAGGAGCCAATAACACAGGACAGACACAACATGGGAGGGTATCAGATTGGGACAAAGGGTCTGAAGGACATAAACAGCGATGCATGAAAGAGAACACCGGTAAAGAAAACAGTAAGTGCAGACTGGGCCCAGTGGCTCATGCCTGTAATCCCAGCACTTTGGGAGACTGAGGCAGGAGGATCTCTTGAGTCCCAGAGTTCAAGAACAGCATGGGCAAACATAGTGAGAACTTGTCTTTACACAAAATTTAAAAAATTATCCAGGCATGGTGGTGCATGCCTCAGGTCCCAGCTACTTGGGAGACTGAGGTGGAAGGATCACCTGAGCCCAGGAGGCTGAGGCTGCAGTGAGCCATGATCATGCCACTGTACTCCAGCCTAGACAGCAGAGTGAAACCTTGACTCAAAAAACAAAAACAAAACCAGCAAGTGCAAAGACTTGGAGACAGGGAAGGGCTTGACTCTCATGAGGAAGAGAAAGACCAGTGTGTCTGAAGGATAGTGACATAGACTAGATGAAGCGTAGTATAAGTCATCAGCTCTTGTTCCTTATTATTAGCATGCATATTATTTTGTAGGGGTTGAATCTTGTTCTAAGCAGTTCATCAATATTAACTCATTTAGACTCTCGCGGCATATTATGGTATATTAATTTTATTTTGCAGAGGAAGAAACTGAACATCAGAAAGGTTAAATAATTGGCCTGAGGTCACACAGCTGTCACAGAGCAAAGCCTGGATTCCCAAGCCCAGACAGTCTGGCTCCAGTCTATGCTCTCAACCCTTGGCTATATTGCCTCTCAGTGAGGTGGAAGACCAAGTATGACAACACCTGACATCTTTTGAAACATTTCTACCTTCACAGACCCTATCCTGAGCATTAAATATATTAACAAAAAGAGAGCTAATAATTCACTTCAAGTCTACTACTGATTAAAGCCTGAGATGTTTCTAACTGGAAGGAAAAAAAAAAAAAACTTGGGAAAGGCCCAGAAAAGAAAAACTTTCTTTCAAATGAGGGTCAGACTGCAGTATGACAAAGGAAGTAGAGATTACAGGAAGGAACAACTTCCTCCAATCTTTCAGGCATATAGGCTTGAGAGGAGCAAAGTAACAGAAATTGGCACTACATTTTTACAGCATGACTCCCATATACTTGTCCCTTAATTGACATTACACAGGAACCTAGAGTCATCAGAAAACCAAGAGATGATTTCCAGAAGGAAAAACAAACAAACAAAACACAAATGAGTCACATTGACACCACTTGAGTTTTCTATTACAAGAAATATAGGCAGATTGTAGTTAGTTCTTAGCAGCTGCTGAATCCATTAAGGTACCAGCCACCCCATAGAAAGGAAACACTAGGTTGCTGGCTTTTGTCTAAAACAGGAGTTTGACCTTGTCATACCTGTCTGCACTTAGAATGAAGTTGTAGCGACACCATTCACATTTCTTAAGCTGGATAAGTAATATATCACTTATCATTATTATTTATTTTTTAAAGAGTAGACTGAGGCACAAAAATCTCAGAGCCCAAGTTCTAAATAATGAAAAGGTCAACTCTAGAAAGAACTCAGAGGGGTAACAAGACGACCTATGATCCCAAATGCTGAAATCCTTAAAGGCAAGCCGGGCTCGGTGGCTCAGCCTGTAATCCCAGCACTTTGGGAGGCTGAGGTGAATGGATTGCCTGAGCCTGCGGGTTCGAGACCTACCTGGGAAACTTGGCGAGACCTCATCTCTACAATAAATAAAAAATTAGCTGGGCATGGTAGCGCGCGCCTGTAGTTCCAGCGCTTTGGGAGGCTGAGGTGGAAGGATCGCCGGAGCCCAAGGATCGAGGCTGCAGTAGCCGGAAGCGGCCACTGCACTCCAGCCTGGGCGACAGAGTGAGACTCCAACTCAAAAACAAAAAACCCAAAAAAACAAACAAATGCATTTGAAATATAGTACAGTTTTCCTGTTACTTTTCTTAGTCAGAAATTTTATTTTACATAGTAATAACCCACCTAATGCTAGCTGCTAAGTTCTTCTTGTTGAGGAGGATGGCATGCTCACAGGAATATTAGTAAATTCATTAACAAAAACAGTAGCGATATAATATTCTAGACAAAACTGCTTTAAATTGCTAAATGGTTCATGGTATCTATGGTTCATGGTCAATAATGCTATTCTGAATACAGATTCAGAATATTTAAGCATAAACACAGGACACACTATGTTTAAACACAGCCGGTAGCGCAGCAGGCACTAAATTACTTTGGACACATTGATTTGACATCGGCATCACTGCAGACTCTCCTGGGGTTTCTTGGCATTTCCCTGGATAATGGGCAAAGTCCTTCTTTCGGGTAAGTTCCTGCCTTTCAGAATTGTGTCTCCTCAGAACTCTAGGCCAGCAGGAGGAAGTCTATATAAAGGGGAAGACTGCCCTTCTTTAGTTTTGTTCCTTAATCTAAGGAGGCCCCACCAAGTGCAGCTTCTATGGCTGGCCACAGTATCTCCGCAGTTTTATATATAGTAACATTGGTTAAAAAAAAATCACTTGACAAAGTTTTCTATTTCTGTAACATTGTGTCAGGAGTGGAGCTTAACAGCATGTCTTCCCAGGGGTGAAAGCATTTGTTTGGATTTTAGATGTTAGTTTTAACTCCTTTGTTAAATTTAACTCCTGTGAGCATCAACATTCTTGGTCTTCTAACTCAAGGTGCTCTCTGAATTCACTGAAACAACAACCTTGACAAATAACCTTGGGTGATTCCCAGAAACAGCAGGCTCCAGGTGATCTATAGGTATCTCCTGGCTCCAGTTCCTACCCACCAGCAATCTGAAATCTGCAGCAACAATCCCGCATGGCCACACCTAGGCCCACAGCATACATCTGCAGAGCGGGAAGCGGCCTTCCCCTCTAGGACACCTCCTGTCCTCAGCTAAGGTATGAAAGCTCCAGCCCTTGCAGCTTCCTGCCTATCCACCCACCGGCTCTGCGGTTCCCTTACCTCCTTTCCCACACTCACTTTTCCCGGACGCTACAATGTAGCTCGTAAACACGTGACTCCCAAGGAAAGTATTAGCAGAAGACACATCTTTGGGGAATGACTCACCAAGCAGTCTCCAGAGCCGTCCACCACCCTGCAGCTGCCCCGCCGCCGTGCCCTGTGCTGCCACACCAGATAAAGAAGGACATTTTCTGAAAACCAAGGAATATTCCCTCACCCTCCCGGAGGCTTCTGCTACTCTAAGTAGGAAACGACCCACTTACAGGTTCCAATACAAATGGACAAACGTTTCTATGAGGCGGGAAGAAAACAAACACAATTCCTCCGAGGCTCTCCCGACGGTCCCTAGCAACACATCCGCATCCGCAGCGGGCGCAGCGCTCACAGGCCACTTTCGAAAGCAGTGTTAGACCAGGCCTGCACGGCCAGCTGCAGTATCTCGCTCGCCCATCCTCTGCGCCAGAGGCGCAGCTGGCAAGGTCAGGTGGGCTCTGGAAGGAAGAGGGAACCCCTGGGCTACACAGCCCGGGAAGAGGAAAGGAAAGAACTGAGGAAGGATTGACCTTGAGAATCTCCCCGAGGTATACACAGCGAGGCATGTCCTCGCTTAGACGCCCCAAACCTATTTCATCAGGGAGAGGATGCAGGGCAGGTGAAGAGCAAAGAGGATGGCCAGGCAGAGCTCAAATCTGCCGATACTGGGAGGAACAGTTAGAGAATGGGTCCTACTCAGCTCAGAGCGGCTGAAATATGGGCAGTGCCCAGCACAGGAGCCGAAATGCCCCCGAAAGGCCGGTGCTCCTTGCTGTCCGCAGATGCCATCACTCACCTGGATCACCTTCGCGTGGCTGGTGCAAGGGCTGGTGCAGACGCTAGCTGCGCGGCGCAGGGCGGGTGCCTGGGGCAGGGAGGGGCTGGGCTGGCCCGGAGCAGGCCCGCCCCTGTCCGAGCAGCGTGGCCACGCCCCCAGGGTGGGGCTCCCGGAGCTGGAAGAGGCGTGCTTTCTAAGTGCCAACTCTGGGTCTCTGGTTAGAGGGCGGAGAGTGAATTTTCTACCTGCTCATGGTCGTCCACAGAGTTACCCCTCTCATTCCCAAATCCACATGTCTACTCTCCTCAAGTGCCCTCGTGGCCACCTACAAAAATTGTGCCAGGCAGTTCATACTTCTCGGATTGGGTTTGTAAAATAATGGCGCGTTAGTAAGTTTTTCCCAGCAGAGCCACCGTAGCCCGGTTTTTGGCGCTCCGCGTGGAGGGCCAGGCACAAGTTCGGATGGCGAGTGCGCGGAAGCAGGCGCTCCTAGGGGGGTGCGATCTGGGGTCGCGTGGCGGGACGCGGGAGGCGCGCGGTGTCTCAGTTTGCTGCACTCGTTAAGCGGAAGGATTTAGGGCTGTCGGGCCTGTGAGTTTCCCTTGCTAATGCGGTACATATTGTTGATTTGCCGAGAGCCGGATCCGAGCCCCGCCCCGCCCGCGCCTACGCCCTCTGCGCGCCGGCTCGCTGGATCCTGACTCCCGGAGCGCAGCAGACCTTTGAAAGTGAGCACGTGCTCCACCTGCGCCCGCGAGTCGGGTGTGGGGTGGGAAGGCCTTGGGTGAGGAAAGGAGTAGAACTTGCTTCTAGGCGAGGTGAGAGACAGAGGAGCTGGACGTGAAGGCACCTGCTTCCCGTGATCGCGCGTCCGAAGCGCCCCACCCTTTCCTCTGGGCGTCGCTCCTCCTGCACCTCCCCCTTGGAGACGCAGGAGAAGTAGCTTGGGAGCGTCACGCTTCCAAGTCAAGGTGTGGAGAGGCTGGAATCTAGGTTTTAGAAGGTATCGGTTGAGTGTTGTCACATCTGCACATCTAGAGGTACTTCAAGGACTCATGCAGTCTTTGCTGTTTCCGTTTCGGCAATTTCCAGCCATTCTCATGCTTCCTCCTCAAGTACAACAAGGCCTTATTTTAGGGTTTTGGCGTGTTGTGTGTTCAGGGATTGTTTTGCTTAACATTGAAAGGCGGTAAGTAGGAAAACATTACCTCGTCGTCGTCGTCGTCATCATCATCTTAGAGCCAGGGTCTCGCTTTGTTGCCCAGACTGTGGTGCGGTGGTGCGATCGCTGCAGCTTCGAACTCCTGGGCTCAAGCTATCCTCCTGCCTCAGCCTTCTGAGCAGCTGGGACTACAGGCACACACCACCATGCCTCACCTCTGCATTGTTATTGTTATTAACTAACTAATTAATTTTCTTAGAAAGCGGGATTTATTGAGAGGACAGAAAAGCTCCCATAGCGGGAGGGGACCCGAGGGGATTGCCTGCTTCTGCATTATTGATGGCAGTTTCTCCACTTGCTGACCCTTCCACATAAGAAAAGGCAGTCTGAAGTGGCAGAAGGGTTGATTCAAAAATCAGGAGAATTATGGCCTCTTCTTTCCTCTCTGTTTGACCACAGACAAGTACTTAATCACTCAGGACCTTTAAAAAAATCTTACAAGCCGGGCTCGGTGGCTCAGCCTGTAATCCCGCGCCTTTGGGAGGCTGAGGTGAGTGGATTGCCTGAGCCCGCGGGTTCGAGACCCGCCTGGGCAACTTGGCGAGACCTCATCTCTACAATAAGTCAAAAAAATCAGCCTGGCGTGGTAGCGCGCGCCTGTAATTCCGGCTACTCGGAAGGCTGAGGCGGAAGAATTGCCGGAGCCCAGCAGGTCGAGGCTGCGGTGGCCGGGAGCGGCCACTGCACTCCAGTGTGGGCGACAGAGTGAGACCCCAACTCAAAAAAAAAAAAAAAAAAAAAAATCTTACAAAGCTATATTTGTCTATTGTAGAATTTTGGGAATTCTACCACATTTTACAGAAAACACACAAAACTTTATACACACTCAATGGACTCATACTGTATATTCTGTTCTTTAGTCTGCTCTGTTGGCTTCATCAATTGTAAACTATTCTCCTTTTCTTTTCTGACCAGTCCATTCGGCATGTTATTTGGCAATGGTTGCAGGTCATTTCATAGCATGGATGTGCCAGTCCTTTCCCATTGGAGTTAGCTTGCCTTCAGATTTTTTCTTTTACGGTGTATGACCTTGTAGGTAAATCTGTGCACATGTTTATAATTATGATTTTGATTACTTTGCTAAATTTTTTTCTAAACAGGAATCTCTGGGTCAGAGAATGCATACCCTTTAAAGTCTTTTGTCTATTAACAATGCACTCCAGGAAAAGAGTAAAACGTTCCTCTCCAGCACTGGATATTAGATATCATTTTCCTCCATCTCTCCAAATGGGAATAAGATCTTTCTCACAAGGTTATTGTGAAGTTCAAATGAAGTGAGGACAAAGTGCTACACAAAGGCCCTGCATCCCTGTTGTCTCAGGGTGATATACTTTACAAGTCCCATTACAGCATGAGTTATGGATGCGAAACACTTTGACTCAGAAGTTACTCTTTTCCTACTTCACTCACCATTAATTCCTTCTTCATTTACAACCTGGCTTTTGTTCCAAAGCTTCTGAAACCACTCTCTCAAAGGTCATCATTGGCCTTGTAAACTCCCTCTGCCCTTGGGTTGTCAGACATTGCTGTGCCCTGCTTTTCTATTTTCCTTTACTGATTCCTCTTTATCTTCCTGCCTCTTACAATGTATTCATTCTCCACAGCTCCCTCCTCTGTTTTTTTCTTTCCATTATTTTCTGAGTCTCTTCTTTGACTCTCCCTTAACAGTTGCATCCACTCCTGTGACTGCTTTAGTTAACTGGAATCCAAACTCCCTTCTTTTTAAGGAAAATCCCTCATGTTTTGCATGTTCTTTGGTGACAGTACCTACTGTAAGACTGAAGTTAAGGGCCAGTTCTCCCTCTCCCTTACTGCAGAGGAGCTAGGAGGGTGGGCTTGCTTCTTTGGCTTTTCTAATCAGATGCTGGCTGCCAGGACTCTGACCTTGAAAGAATTAACAGCAACATGGGTACATTTGGAAGTCTCATTCATTATAGTGGCTGCAGTGGGCGATCCCGACCTGAGAATCTTTTCTGACCATTCTGTTTAACATTGCAGCCTCCCTCTTCTCCAGGCCTCCTTATCCCCGATCTTTGTTTTACTTTCTGCCATTTGAAATATTTTTGATTTAATTAATGTCTTTGTTTATTATCTGGCTGCCCAACTCAAATGTAGGTTACATGCAAGTGGAGATGCAGTCTGTCTGCTTACTGCTGTATTCCTAGTACTCTTAGATGCCTGGCAGAGAGTAGGCACTCAGCAGCTATTTGTTGAATGAACGAAGGAATGACTCCTTTCAGTTGCCTAGTCCTCCGGAACTCGCTGCATTCCTGGCATTTTTACGAAGCAGGCATCTCCAGCCTATCACTGCCTTTGAGTCAATAGCCTCCCAAGAATCCTATTCAACAATTTAGCCAGCATCAGTTTCTGTTTCATGCAGAAACACTGTATTACAGACTTTCTCACCCACAGAATGTCCAGGGCCCCACATTCATTCATTACCCTTTCAACCAGACCTTTATGTGTTTTAGCAAAGGGCATCATCTAAGTTGTCACTTTAGCTAGATACTTGGCAGCACTCCCTGTCCTTCACTTCCTTGGATGTGGGAATCAGTTTTGCAGTGGAATTCAGAGAGGCAATTATTTAGCTGTGGAACTTTGGGGGAAATCATGTAAGTCCTCTGAAACTTGTTTTGCCTTTTTATATGTAAGTTTGAATACTAACACCAGCTTGGCTTGGTGGTTGGGAAACTGGTATAGACTTTGGGCCTACTGTAGGCAGTTAATAAATGGTAGCTGTTGTTATTACCAATTCGTGTTGAAACTCAAAACAATTTCCTTTCTAGGCCTGAGCTTCAAGTCTCTTTTGCCCCAGACAACTACAGTAACCTTTTAACTGACTTTCCTTTCAAAATATGTCACCCACTGCCATCACAGTATCTTTCTAAAGCAGACACAGGGCCAGGAATGGTGGTTCATGCCTGTAATCTCAGCACTTTGTGATGCTAAGTGGGAGGATTGCTGGAGCCCAGAAGTTCAAGACCAGCCTGGGCAACATAGTGAGACCTTGTTGCTATCAGGTGTGGTATGCACCTGTAGTCCCAGCTACTCGGGAGGCTGAGGAGGAAGGATCACCTGAGCCCAGGAGGTTGAGGCTGCGGTGAACCGTGATGGTGCCACTGCACTCCAGCCTGGGTGACAGAGTGAGACCCTGTCTCAAAAATAAAGCAGATCTCTTCTTCAAGACTATGACCGATGCCTTCTTTAGGATGAATAAAGTTCAAACTCAAACATAGCATTTAAAGATCCTTGATGGTCTAGCCTCAGACTACTTTTTTTGAAACATCTCATTTACCATTAATAAATATTTTCTAAGTGCCTATTGGATGCTAGGTACTAATAGAATTTACGTTTTAGTAGGAGAACTTGTCAATAAAAAACTAAATAATGACAGGTTGTGACTGTCTTAGCCTATTTTGTGCTGCTAACAGAATACCGGAGACTGTAATTTATAAAGAACAAGTTTATTGGCATTTTGTATTTGTTATTTTGTCTACCTGTATAAAACTTTGTCTAAATTAAGGATATTGACTGTTTGCTTCCTGTACTGAAAATATCTTTCCCCAGTTTGTCATTGATGATTAGCTTCATTTATTTGTATTTGGACAAAAAGAAGTTAATAAATTTGGTGTGATTAAATTTACCAGATGTCTGCCTTACAGCTATTGGCTTGGTGTTCTTGGAAAGGCCTTTTCAATGGAAAATCTTAAATAAATTCATTCATACTTTATTCAGAAATTGTATGGGTTTATTTTATGCAGACTCTTAGATACACCTATAGTTAATTTCAGTGTAAACAGTGAGCTATGAATTCATCTTTGTCCCCCTAACAATCCTTCAATTACCCTAACACTATTTTTTTAAAACCCCACTGACTACATATAAATCTACTGATTGAAAATGGCACCTTTATTATGAACTAAAAAACCATGTGTATTTGGGTCTACTTCTGGGTATTCTGTTCCACTGATGTCTTCTTTGTCTCAATAATAGACTATTGTAATCATGGCATGTGTATCTGGGTTTTTGAAAACTTACCTTTATCATTGGTGTAGTCAACATGTCTGCAGTGTCAGTGCTGAGGCCTCAGCTGGCACAATTGGTGACTCCAGGCCAAAGAATCACCCCACGTGGCTAGGACCTCTAGGGTGAGGATTTGACCAGTATGGTCAGCATGTTCGGTGGGACTGAGGCCAATGGTTCAGCCGGCATGATTGGGGCTGAGAGGCCGGGGGACTGATTATACACTGGGGAATTGACCAAAAAAGCAATTGAGAGTCAGTGGGATCCAGGTTTCTCACTATCTAAGAAGGGAATTCCAAACATGGAAAAGCAAAGGCTGGAACAGACCTGTGGTGTTAGAAATTGGAAACATAGGTGTGAACTCATAGTTTTGAATATGTATAGACACACATAAAAAGGATCCAGGCTAGGCATGTATGTGTGTGAGTGCATATATGTCTAGCTCTGTCTCCATGAATACCTGGAAGCAGTAATATCCCAGTAGCAATGAACATGTCTAATGTCCAGTTCTTGGTTTCTTTCTCTTTTTTTTTTTTTTTTTGAGTTGGAGTCTCACTCTGTCGCCCAGGCTGGAGTGCAGTGGCATACTCACGGCCATCCCTGAGTCGACCTGCTAGACTCCAGCAATCCTTTCGCCTCAGCCTTCTGAGTAGCCAGAACTACAGTTGCGCACTAACCATGCCCACCTAATTTTTTATTTATTGTAGAGACGAGCTCTTGCCAAGTTTCCCTGGCTGGTCTCAAACCCTCAGGCTCAGGCAATCCACTCGGCCTCGGCCTCCCAAAGTGCTGGAATTACAGGCTGAGCCACCGAGCCTAGCCCATTTTCTAAATACCATTTTCTACTCAAAGGAGCCAGGAATTCTTGAATAAATAGCTGATTCCAGATATAGAACAAACAAGTACCAGATGTGTGTGTGTGCACTTGTGCCAGAAAGTAAATAATTGCTTGTAGAATAATAAGGAGTGTTACTGTTTTTTTAAATTATAAGAGCAAGAAATCAGCTTCATGAAGCTTCTACCGACCAAGCCTGGAATAATGTAAACATCAAAGCAAATAATGATAATAACACATCCACTGCATAAAATAGAAATTCATAAAAAATAAGAAAAGACTGAGGAACTGGTTCCGATTGAAGGAGTTTAAAGAGACATGACAGCTACATATTATGTGTGATCCTGAATGAGATTTCAGACCTATAGTAAATATTATTAGAACAGTTGGAAAAATTTGAATATGGTCTGTGGATTAGATTGAAGTTCTTGAAGAATCCAAATTGGACAGGAACAGCCTGCATACAGAATAATGCACAGCATCGTGAGTTAGCCAACTAGTATTTTAGAACTGTTATCCTAGGTGGAAACCTGATTTCATAAAAAAATGGTAGCATACTCAATGATCGGTTGATTAGTCACTTTTTTTTTGAGTCAGAGTCTCACTCTCATCCAGGTTGGAATAGTGTGACGGCACCATCACGGCTACCACAGCCTTGATCTGCTGGGCTCAGGCGATCCTTCTGCTTCAGCTTCCCAAAGTGCTGGGATCACAGGCATGAGCCACCATGCCCGGCAATTAGTCACTCTATCGAATCAAAGTGCAGTCAAGGATCCAGTTTTCAGGGCCAGCTTAGAAAATGGTTCAGCTTCAGAGTGAAACTGAACTGGGTGGAGTAAGACCTTGGTGTTCTTACATACTCAAGGAATGAGTTATCTCAAAATAGCTGTTTTCTGAAAAGCTGAATGTGTCTATGCCCAGATATTCTTTCTTTACATTATTTTGAATTGGCAGCCATTTTCACATCTTTTCCTTTCAAAACTTTTATAGAATTAATGCAGGTGTTTAAAATCAGGGAGGGAGAGAGGAGGAGACAGAGAGAGGAAGAAAGTGGGGGGGGGGGGGGAGAGAGAGAAGGGAGGGAGGGAAGGAGGGGGGAGGAGGGAGAGAGTTCACTTCTATCAGCCTCTTTTCCCTGCTCTCCAGAATGATATATCACTGTTCTCAGCTCCTCCACTTGGACTCAGGACATCTTTAAGCCACACATTTAAACCTCAGTTTCTTATCTCACAAACAAGACACAGCCTTCCTTGGTTCCCCACGGTGGCTCTTGCTGGTCCTACTGCTTCTGGCCCTCTTCGTCCCATTTCTATGTCTCTGCCTCTGTCAGCCATGGCTCTACTTCTACAAGATCCAGATTAATACCATTTCCACTCTGTTCTGAAACTATGGTTAATTTTCCCATAATTTGTCTATAGTTCAATTATTATTATTATTGTTTGAGTCAGAGTCTTGCTCTATCACCTAGCTGGAGTGCAGTGGCATGATCTTGGCTCACCGTAGCCTCTAACTTTGGAGCTCAAATGATCTCCCACATCAGCCTCCTGAGTAGCTGGGACTACAGGTCTGCACCACTATACCTGGCTAATTTTTAACTTTTTTTGGTGGTTGTTGTAGAGGCAAGGTCTCACTATATTGCCCAGGCTGGTCTTAAGCTCCTGGATTCAAGCAATCCTCCTGCCTTTTCCTCCAAAAGTGCTGGGATTACAGATGTAAGCCACTGTGCCCAGCCATCTGTAGTTCAATTCTACAAGTTGTATTCAATAACTAGTGTAAATATTATTACAGCAGTGTAAATACTGTTTATAGTAGAATCAGATATTGTGTTGGGCTTCCTCTTTTTTAAAGTTTTGTTTTATTTTAAAGATGTGGAGTATAATTCAGAATTAGGTGGATAAGTGGTCATTGTACAGTTGGGTGTCCCCTTCTTATGTCATGCCTACTATCATACTCCCCAGGGTCTTAATGGAAAATAATTCTAAACAGGAATATAATGGTCATTGTTTAATGTTCTGTAGTAACACAGGATCACAATTGTGAACCCCAGTTATTTTGCTTGTCATACTCCAGTGGTGTCCATAGGGTCTACTGAGGAACACAGAGTGGTTTTCTTCTAATATTAATAGCATAGTTTATTGAGCACCCAATAAGTGTCAGGCATTCTAATGGGCCATTTTCTCCTTCTGTCTTAATAACAATCTATTTTACTCCTACTTTTACAGATAAGAAGATACAAGTTAATTACCTGGGAGGGTTTGATGTGAGTGAAGGGCTAACATCAAGTTGGGTTGACCAACTCATCCCAGGCTGCCCAGGACTTTGGTTTTAGCACTGAAAGTCCTGCGTCCTGGTAATCCCCCTAGTCTCTGGCAAACTGGGATTGTTGGTCATCCTACAAGTTCAGTCTCTTTCTTCATTTTTAAAAAATTGATAATAGTGGGCCTCACGTGGTGACTCCTTCCTGTAATCCCAGCACTTTGGGAGGCAGGGGTGCGAGGATTGCCTGAGCTCAAGGGTTCGAGACCAGCCTGGGCATCTTGGCAAGACCTTGTCTCTACAATAAATTAAAAAAATGAGCTGGGTGTGGTGGCACATGCCTGTAGTTCCAGCTACTTAGAGGGCTGAGGCAGAAGGATTGCCTGAGCCCAGCAGGTCGAGGCTGCAGTGGCCACGAGCATGCCACTGCACTCCAGTCTAGGTGATAGAGTGAGACTCCAACTCAAAAAAAAAAAATAATAATGATAGCAATAATAGTGGTAATAATAATAATCAGCCACTTCTGTGGCTTGGGCTTCATTGCGCATTGCTAGTCAGTTACATCATTTGCTGGTGGATTGCCTGAACTAGGAGTTTTAACCAAAGCCTGGACTGATGCCAGAATTGTGTGCATCTGCAGTGCTATGCACATCTCATCTTTCTTTGTTTTTCTTTTTTTTTCTTTTTTTTGAGTTGGAGTCTCACTCTGTCACCCAGACTGGAATGCAGTGGCATGCTCCCGGCCACCGCAGCCTCGACCTGTGGGGCTCCAGCGATCTTTCTGCCACAGCCTTCCAAGTAGCCAGAACTACAGATGCACGCTACCACGTCTGGCTAAGTTTTGATTTATTGTAGAGACGAGGTCTCACCAAGTTGCCCAGGTGGGTCTCGAACCCACGGGCTCAGGCAATCCACTTGCGTCAGCCTCCCAAAGTGCTGGGATTACAGGCTGAGCCACTGAGCCTGGCCTCATCTTTCAATATATCAAAAATATTCTCAATCAGTCTACATAAGGATGATAATTTCCTGTATGGAGCATACCCTAGGAACCTTCCTTTGCTGGTTCCCCTCATATTCATTCTCATGGAATACCTCAGAATGCAGATCTTGAACTTCTCTGTCTGTGTACTTGCATGCGATTCATTTACTTCCATGATTTGAAATATCGTCTATGTGAGATAATGACCCCCGAAATACATATTGTCAATGCAGACTCTTTCCTGGACTCCTGACACAGGTACTGAATTACCTATTGGATGTCTCATCCTAGAGGAAGTGAAATAGTTATCTTCAACTTAAAATGTGAAGATTGTTATCAGAAGCAAATGCGTAATCTTTCCTTTAAGACATCCATGTCTATTGGGCATGCCTCCTTCTCCCTTTCTCTAATAAACTCTATCTTAAAATTATACTGGATCTACTCTGAATTCCTTCTGTGGTGGGTCAAAGAACCCAAGGAATGTCACACCACACCCCACCTGGCAAGGGGGATGCTGCTGGTATCTATTGGCTAGAGACCAGAAATACTGCTTGTCTTAATCTGTTTGGGCTGCTATAACAAAACACCTTGGGATGGATAATGACAATTTTTTAAAAAGAGCAAAAAGAAATGTATTGGTCACAGTTCTGGAGGCTGGGAAGTCCAAGATCAAAATGCTGACCTGTTTGGTATTGTGGTGAGAGCTGCTCTCTGCTTCATTGATGTGGTCTGGCGGCTGCTGCATCCCCACCCAGCAGAAGAGCAGACATATTCCCTCAAGTCTCTCTTATAAGGGCACTCATCCCATTCATGAAGGGGAAGCCCTTATGACCCAATCACTTCCCAAAGGCCCTACTTCTTAATACCATCACATGAAGTATTAGGTTACAATATATGAATTTATGGGGGGGGGAATACATTCAGACCACAGCACTGATAAACATTCTGGAGTGCCCAGGATAGTCCCCCACAACAACAACAAAATATTTCCCAAAATGTCAGTATTGTTGAGGTTGAGAAACATTGGCATAAGGAGCGGGGCTTCTTCAGGACCACTTGGGAACAGGTTAACTTGGCGAGACCTCATCTCTACAATAAATCAAAAATTAACCGGGCGTGGTAGTGCACACCTGTAGCTCTGGCTACTTGAAAGGTTGAGGCGGAAGGATCGCTGGAGCCCAGCAGATCGAGGCTGCAATGGCTGGGAGCATGCCATTGCACTCAGTTTGGGCGACAGAGTGAGACTCCAACTCAAAAAAAATTTTTTAAATGTCTCTTGGAGTTGGTGGACATAGGAGACCAGTGTCTGGCCCATGCATGGAGGCTGGGGCTGGCTTTCTGTGCCAGTGGAGGAGAGAGGTGAGGCTGTTGAACAGGGGGCCATCGCCATGCCCAGAGTGTCTGATAAAAGATGCTGAGTGATTGCTGTCAGACACACACACACACACACACACACACACACACACACACACACACTCTCTCTCTCTCTCTCTCTCTCACACACACATACACACACACACAAAGAGAGAGAGAGAGAGAGAGAGAAGAGAGATATATGTGTGGTGTCTCCAAAGAACTTCCCAAAGCACTGCAGGAGAGAATGAGTCTGCATCAGATACCCAGAAAGCCCAGAGCGCTAATGATAGCTTTTTTTGCTAGGCAAGTTAGGACTTACCTGACATTCCGATGACATGGAGATAACAAAATGCAGAGCTCACAAGGTCTGCATTTGGCTTCTGCTTTGGCCTCTCTTCATCATTCCTTTATAATTTTGCTCTAGTCCCAGTGGGCCCCAGGCCTATCCTCAAACACACCAAGCTTGCCCCGACCTCAGGGCCTTTGTGCTTACTTTTCCTACTTTGTACCACTGTTGCTTCTTTTCATTCAAGTCTTAGCCCACATGCCACTGTCTCCAAGAGGCCTTTCCTGATCAGCCCATCTAAAACAGACAAGCCTCTGGTCACCGTCTCCTTTCCCTGCTTGCTTTCTCTTCAGACCACTTAGCACCTACCTTTTGTAAGAGTGTGTTCACTCCCTGCTTCTCTCCCCCATATAAACTCCCTGTGGGAAAACACTTCATCTTTATATTCCCAGGGCCCAGGGCAGACTGAACATCTGGTAGATATCCGATAACTACTTGTTTAATAAAAGAATAAATGAACAGCTGAGCAATGCTGTTGTGATTCGCCAGGCTTCTTGACTTGGCTTCTGCTTTGTGGACGAGTGGAGTCTTGCCACCTTTCTGCCTCCTCCATGGTGAGTTGTTGGCTCAGGTAGCATTACAAGCCTGCCCTTATGTCTGGTGTCTCAAGCAAAGATCTGCTCTGTCAGAGAATGTCAAATGACACCAGGGAAAGTAGATACAATGGCCTGTCCAGCCACTTCACAAAGATTTTCAGATGGAAAGCTGGCTAGCACCTCCCTTTTTAACCATTCAGGTTAAAAGTTGTGAATGGAAGGAGAGTAATGGTTGTCTGAGTGCTTCTATTTTTTTTTTAAGTCAAGTATGTCTGTGTTTTATTTATATTTTAATTTAAGTAAGATACATTTAAAAATAAAAAGTAGGTATTTATTTATCTTAGAATCACTGCCAGCCTGGGTGGCTCAGCCTGTAATCCCATCACTTTGGGAGGCCGAGGCAAGTGGATTGCTTGAGTCCGCGGGTTCGAGACCAGCCCGGACAACTTGGCGAGACCTCATCTCTCCAATAAATCAAAAATTAACATGTGCCTATAGTTCTGGCTACTTGGAAGGCTGAGGTGGAAGGATCACCGGAGCCCAACAGGTGGAGGCTGGGGTGGTCGTGAGCGTGCTGCTGCACTCCAGCCTGGGCAGCGGGTAAAACTCCAACTCAAAAACAAAAAACAAAAAACAAGAATCATGGGGTACATGTGAAGATTGGTTACTTAGGTATATTGTGGTGAAGGTGAGGTTTGGGCTTCTGACGGCCCTTCCCCCAGTGGTGACCATGGTATACAATGTGTGGTTTTGTATTCCCTGTCCCCCCATCCTCCCTTTCTCCTTTAGCAGTGCCCAGTGTCTGTTACTCTCATCCTTGTGCTGGTGTGTGTCCAGTGTTTAGCACCCATTTATAGTGAGAACATGTGGTATTCAATTTTTTGTTTCTATGATAGTTCACTTAGAATGATGATCTCCACCTGCATCCATGCTGCTGCAAAGGACATGATTTTGTTCTTTTTAATGGCTGCATAGTATTCCATAGTGTATATGTACCACATTTTCTTTATGTAGGCAACCATTGATGAGCATTTAGGTTCGTTCCATGTTTTTGCTATTTTAAATAGTGTTGCAATAAATGCATGAGTGCAGGTGTCTTTTGGTAGAACAATTTATGTTTCTTTGGGTATATTCCCAGGAGTGGAATTGCTGGGTCGAATGATAACTCTGTTTAGTTCTTTGAGAAATCTCCAAACTGCTTTCCACAGGGGTTGAACTAGTTTACATTCCTTCCAACAGTGTATGAGCATTCCCTTTTCTTCACAGCCTCTCCAACACTTGTTGTTTTTTGACTTTTTAATAATAGTCATTCTGACCAGTGTGAGGTGGTATCTCATTGTAGTACAGTTTGCATTTTTCTGATGATGAGTGATGCCGAGCATTTTTTCATATATTTGTTGGGTGCTTGTATGTCTTCCTTTGAGAAATGTCTGTTCATATCCTTTACCCACTTTTCGATGCAGTTATTTATTTTTCCTGTCAACTCATTTGAGTTCTTTATAGATTCTGGTTGTTATGGTTTTGTTGGATGCATAGTTTGCAAATATTTTCTCACATTTTGCGGGTTGTCTCTCTACTCTTTATTTTATCATCTATTATCTATCTATCTATCCATCATCATCATCATCATCATCTATCTATTTGCTGTGCAGAAACTTTTTAACTTGATAAGGTCCCATCTGTAAATTTTAGTTTTTGCTACATTTGCAGATTGAGCCATGAATTTATTACCTAGGCTAATAATGTCCAGGAGGGTGGTGTTCCCTAGGTTTTCCTCTAAGATTTTTTTCCTCTAAGAAGTTAGAGGTTTTACGTTTAAGTCCTTGATTCATTTTGAGCTAAATTTTGTATGTAGTAATAGGTAGGGGTCCAGTTTCATTCTTTTGCATGTGATTGACCAGTGTTCCCAGCACCATTTATTAAATAGGTTTCCTTTCCCCATGTTTTTTTTTTTTTTTGTCAGCTTTGTCAAAGATAAGTTGGTTGTAGGTCTGTGATTTCATTTCTAGATTCCCTATCCTGTTCCATTGGTCTGTGGGTCTATTTTTGTGCCAATGCCTTCCTGTTTTGGTTACTGTAGACTTAGAATGAAGTTTGAGGTCTGGGAGTATGATGCCACCAGCTTTGTTTTTTTTTGTTGTTTTTTTTTGCTGAGGATTGCCTTAGCTATTCAGGCATTCTTTTGCTTCCATATGAATTTAAGTATTACCTTTTTTAGGTCTGTGAAGATGTTGCTGGCATTTTGATAGGGATTGCATTGAATCTGTAGGTTGCTTTGGGTAGAATGGGCATCTTGATATTATTGATTCTTTCAATCTATGGGTGTGAGATGTTCTTCCATTTGTTTGTGTCATCTTTGAGAAATCATAGTTGAGCAGTATTTTGTAGTCCTCATTGTAAAGATCTTTCACCTCTTTGGCTAGATGAATACTGAGATGTGTGTGTGTGTGTGTGTGTGTGTGTGTGTGTATTATGAATGGGATTGTGCTTTTGATTTGGTTCTTAATCTGCTCATTGTTACTGTATAGAAATGCAACTTTCTGCACATTAATTTTGTATCCCAAGACTTTACTGAAGTCCTTTATCAGTGCTAGGAGTTTTTTGGTGGAATCTATAGGGTTTTCTGGGGATGGCATCATATCATCTGTGAGGAAAGATAATTTAACTTCCTCTTTTCCTATTTAGAGATCTCTAATTTCTTTTTCTTGCCTGGCTAGGACTTTCAGTGCTATGTTAAATAGGGGTGGTTAAATCAAACTTTAAAACAAATTAATTTTAATGTTGGTGGACATTTGGGTTGTTTCCAGTTTGGACCTATTGTTGGAATACGCTTTTTTGAACCTACTTACAGATGTATTTTCGGTGCCTATGTGCATTTTTCTTTATTGAACACAGTTTGTACCATTTATAATTTTATTTTTAAATATTTTTATTTAAAAGATGTGGGGTACAATTCTGGGTTAGGTATATAAGTGGTCATTATACAGGTAAAGTTTGGGCCTCACTTTGGTCCCCACTTCACCTGCTTTGAAATCAGGTACCCTTATTGATGAAGTGTTTCCCCCCTCCCTCCCCCTGGCAGTTTCCCACTACTGCCAATCCCTTTCTTGTAGTATTATGATAATTGTTCAGGGTCTGCTTATGAGTGAGAACATGTGGTACTCAGTCCTATGTTTCTGTGATACATCACTGAGTATTATAGACTCTAAATCCATCCAAGTTGCTGTGAAGTTCACAGTTTTGTCCTTATTTATGGCAGTGTAATATTCTACCATGTATATGTACCACATTTATTTTTATCCAGTCTACTTTTGATGGGCAGCACAGTTTGTTGTACCATTTCTTAAAAGTATATTTTTAGGCTTGGAATTGCTAGGTCATAGATATGTCAACTTCACTAGGTAGTGACAGACTATTTCTTTTTTTTAGTTGGAGTCTCACTCAGTCACCCAGGCTGGAGTGCAGTGGCACACTCACGGCCACCACAGCCTCGACCTGCTGGGCTCAGGCAATCCTTCTGCCTCAGTCTTCCAAGTAGTTGGAACTACAGGCACGTGCCACCATGCCCAGCTAATTTTTTGATTTATTGTAGCAACAAGGCCTCACCAAGTTGCCCAGGCTGGACTCGAACCCCTGGGCTCAGGCAATCCTCTCATCTCTGCCTCCCAAAGTGTTGGAATTACAGGCGTGAGCCACTGCGCCCGGCTGACAAACTGTTTGTAAATGTTAGTACCCATTGGTCCTCACATAACAGGCAGCAAAAGAGACTTCCCATTGCTTAGCAACCTTGCCAACACTTGATGTTATCAGGTTATTAAATTATTTTATGTTTCCTGCTAATGATCAATTTAGTCATTTCCCCCTTCTTAATTTTTTTCCTCTCATAAAAACTGTAATGAACCCAACCTCACAGATTATCTTGACAAGCTTTTGTAATTATATCCGTAGTATAGCTCCTCATTGGGGGAATGCTGAGTCAAAGGTACTGTAAATATTAATAGCTATTGCCAAACTTTCCTCCCAGAGGCCAGCAGTTCACATTCCCTCAGGTGTGAACGTACTCCCAAGAACTACTCCCTTACGTCATCAACAACATTGGTTATCATCAAACTTTAAAATGTCTGCCAATCTCATACATACTTTATTTTTTACTAGATTTGCACTTGTCTAATTATTAGTGAGTTTAACTATTTATTTATATTTGATGATTGTAACTTTCTTCTTTAAAAACTACCAGTTCTTACTTTTGCCTATTTTTATATTGGGGTTTTTTCCTTATATGAACTTTTTGCTAATTAAGAAAATTAGTCTTTTACTATTATATATGTTGTAAATTTTTTTCATTTGACACTAGACTTTAGACTTTGCTTAGACTACATTTATTTCATAGAGAAAAAAATCTGTGTATTCACATTTACCAATTCTTTATGGCCTCTAGGTTTTATATCTCATTTAGAAAGGCTTTTTCTACTTTTGCTCTTGCTTTTACTTTTGGAACTTTTTTTTAGAGTAAAAAATCAGATTTATTGAGTATGTGTCAAGGAAGCAGTGAGCAGAAAAAGATAGCTGTCCACACCATTTTTGGAAACTTTATAATTTATTTTGTGTTCTACTCCTTAATATACATTTGATATCTTTGATAATTTATGTTTAAATCTTTGGGGCACCAAAATGAGAGAACACAGTGGTCAATTAGCCTTTCTTCCTAACAGTTTGTTAGTGGATTCACATATTTCCTCTTTGTTTAAAATGCCACCTTTACCATGAACTAAAATACCATATGTATTGGTTTATTTTTGTATTCTTCATTTTGTCTCACTGTCTATTTCTTTCTCTAGTAAAAAAAAAAAAATTAAAAAATTAAAAAAATTAAATTTTGCTCACTGTTTGGGTTTACAAACAAAAACATTATCTTTCTCCTCAATCAGAAAGTCAAAGTCACACATAGGAACAAAGAACACAGGCACCAGGAACACACCTCCATGAGCGGCTGTGGGTAGAGGATTAATGTGTGGCCATCTGGCACAGAGGATGATGGGCTGTCGATGCCAGGGCTCCTCAGGTACAACATTCTTGGGTATCCTTTTTTTTTTTTGAAGCAGGATTTATTGAGAGGACAGAAAAGCTCCCCGAGCAGAAGGGAACCCGAGGAGGTTGCCCAATTCTTGGGGATTCTTAATGGGGAGAAATGCCCTGTATAAACACAACACTGTGAGTCAGGCAAGCAATACACATTAGGGCCAATATCTTGAGTCAAAGTCTGATTCCACTCAAAATACTAGTGTACCTAGTGACTGGTTGATTAGTTGTTCTTTATTTAAGTCGTTACAGTGCAACCAAGCTGGTGCTCAGTGGATGTAGGAAGGAGGGAACTGTGACCTGCTTCAGATAGAGGGGGGAGCTGGTGTAGTAATAGTTTGGCTATTTTATACCCCCAAGAAACAGTTCAGTTTTCTAAAGAGATAAAGACCTTTGAATAACACAATAGACATTATTTAAACCATTTTGAACTGATACCTCAAATATATCACAATCATCCTTCTTTTATTTATAAAACTTTTATTAATGTAGTTCAGGCACAACTGTTGAATAAGTCAGCACAGAAAAGCAAGAGTTCCCAGTCTCACCTAACCTGTTCTGCTGTACGCAACTCTATTTTAACTCTATACTTGATGTTCCTGGTGGTTTCCTTCTTACTTCCATATATCATGTGTGTACTACTTGATATGTCCTCTTTAGATGGTCCTCCTTGCTGTATGCTATGACAGTTGGCTTTCGTTCCTCTGATCCATGCCCACCCTACCCTACACCGTTACATTCCCCTGCTGCTCTTCTTCTGTGATCATTTGTGCACTGACAAACCACTCAGGAGTCAAAGTGAAAGGTTGCAAAACCATTTGTCAGGAACCTTCTTTCCAGGCCCTGCTTCAAACCTCAGAGGTGGTTGGCATTTATAGTTTGTGACTTCAGCAAAACAAATACAAACAATATAAAGCGAGTAATACTGATGACCTCTGGAGAGGAACCTGGAATGAAGGGGAGGCTTTCCACAATTGTACTTTTTGAATTATAAACCTCAAGTACCTGTCCATAAATATAAATTTACTTAAAAATATAGCCAAGAATTACCAAAAACATGTTTTAAAACATCAGTTTGAGAACCTCTGGAGGAGAGGCAGTGTTGCATCAAAGGGAGACTGAATTAAAAGACACAGAGTCAGGGTGTCCTGCAGGGCTGGGAGGGAAACCAGCATCTGTAGGCGTGCAGAGCCAGTCAGATGAAAGGCACTCAGGCTATTTCCAGAAGACATCACAGGTCCATGGGACTCTCCCTTGGAGCAAGGACTTCAACACGTGAAGCTCTTCTCAACCAGCGGTAGCTCTTAAAGTGAGTTTCATAATCCATATTTTTCACATCATCATAGACAACTGGGAAGGATACTACTGACTGTTTCTCAAGATGAGTGGTCTGCAGCACTGCAGGCCCAACCTGCTCTGAAGGCAGAACAGGCTGTTTCCTGTCCGATCCCAATTTAGAATCATCTAAGGGATAGGACTGAGAAAACCCAACATGTGAAAACAGCGAAGTCTGTTCTCCAATCTATTGGACCATGTTCTCACTGTAAGAAGTAGATTTGTGGTCAGGCGCTATAGTTCATGCCTATAATCCCATCACTTTGGGAGGCCAAGGAGAGAGAATCATTCTAACCCCAGAACTTGAGACCAGCCTGGGCAACATAGCGAGACTTCGTTTCTACAAAAAATAAAAGAATTAGTCTGTCGTGGTGGTGTGTGCCTGTAGTCCCAGTCACTTGAGAGGCTAAGGTGGAAGGATCACTTGAACTCAGAATTGAGGCTGCAGTGAGCTGTGTTCGTGCCACTGCACTCCAGCCTGGGTGATGGAGTGAGACATGACTCAAATAAATTTCTAAATGACCATCTCTACAGAGAAGCTTTCTTCTTTAGTTTTAGAGGCCTTCTAATAATGTTCTTATAGCCCCAGTGCATAAGTATCCAATGAGTATTTGAATTGAGTATGGCAACAGCAAATAAGAATCACAGGCACCAGCACTCATGCAGTTTTGATTCTGAGTGTCTTTTTGTTCTCATCGGCAAACTTCTTAGGAAGGATCAGTCTTAATAATTTCTGGGCCAACAAGCAGAGACAGGTAAACAAATGTATCTGGCTGGAGGCATTAGGAAAAGGCAGAAATATGGGGCATGTCTTAACACCTCTCTCTGAATTTGTTTTTTAGGATTACCATACCCAAATACCCCAGACTGGGTGGCTTAAGGAACAGGAATTTATTTCTCACAGTTCTTAAGGCAGGAAGTCTGAGATCAAGGTGTTAGCAGGGCTGGTTTCTTCTAAGGCCTCTCTTTTTGGCTTGTAGATGGTCATTCTCTTCTGGTGTCTGTACATGATTTTTTCTCTATGAGTATCTGTGTCCCACTCTTTTCTTACAAGAACACCAGTCATATTGGATTAGGGCCCATCCATATGACCTCATTTTACCTTAAATACCTTTTTAAAGGCCTTATCTCCAAATCCAGTGACATTCTAAGGTACTAGGGATTAGGACTTCAGTATACACATCTTGAGAAGACACAATTCAATCCATAGTACTCCCTCAACATGGAGAACACATGTTTCTCACTATTAAGTCCTGAAAAATATCAGCTCAGCTATCAACCCGGAGAAAAAGAGCTTCTAGGCCCTGGGGTCATTAACTTGGGTCATGGGCTTTATTTTAACCCAGCTCTTGGTTGAAGGCCAATGCTAGAGGGCTAATAGGTTGAAGTCAGAGAGTGATTCTAGTCCTTCACGGCTGTTATGGGATCTCCTTGCAGCTTCTCTAGAGATCAAACTCCATCTAGGATATTTCTAGGACTGAGGGATTTTGCTGAGGCTGATTCCTGGGAGAATGAAGGAAACAGCTGCAGTGAGTTTCCAGAGATTATACAGTGTCTTTTTCAGATTTGGAGCACTGGGATCAGGCATCAGGGTTTGTAGGAAGATGTGACTTATGTAATCATTAGCTTCTACTCAGAGCATCCCAGATAATTGTTCAGTATCTCTGGGCTTCTGAGAGGAGGTAACCGGGGCATTAAAAGGAAGCCCCTTCTGAGGGAAGCATCACAGGTGAGCCTCTCTGCTGGGACTCTGTGCTTTGGGAGGTCACTGAGCCGTCCTATTCTGCAGCGGTCATGTCTGAGGCTGGGGCCACTTCCCATTCATATGTAGTCTTTGGTTGAGGGACAGGAGACTATTCTGCCTCTTCAAAAAGGCATGGAGAGGACGGTGTTGTGGAGAATGCTCCCAGAATTATAAAGCCATCCTGTGCTAGTTTTTGATGGCTTCTGTTTCCCTCAAATCAGGAAATATTTTATTTTTTACTTGCTGCTAGTCCTATATTAATTTATGAGAATCATGAAAATAAAACATAGAACATAGACTATTAACATTGGAAGGGACTTAACGATCTAATCCAGTTCCCTTCATTTTGCTTGTGAGGGGAAAAGAGAGAACTGACATTTACTGAGCTAGATATTTTACATATGTTACAAATTCTACAAGATGGATATTACCCCTTTTTATAGATAAAAAGATGCCTCTCAGAAAAATTAAGTAACTGGCCTAAAGACACAAGCTAAGTTTCAGGGCTGGGATTGGAACTTAGGTCTCTCACCTCCTAGGTCACTTGTCTTTGAGTGTCCTAGGCCACTCTCAATTTTAGTGTTTCTGCCTGTTTCCTCTATGGAAGATTATATCATCTAAAAAAGTCAGATTGACACTGATTGGAAAATGTTTGAAAGTTATATAAGGTCAATCAACAGGCTTCTATTACTCAGGCCTGTTGGGCCCTGATTTGACTGGTGAAATGCCCAAACCAGTGGAGCCTGCTGCATACCTTCCTCAGATGCCACTAAATGTATGACGTAGAGATACACTGGAGGAGCCCACTTTTGAGAAGGGGGCACAGGCCCACAACCAGGGTCACCAAGGAAAAAAGGGAATCCAAAGCCGAAACTGTGAAAACTGAGACCTGTTGAAAGAAAAGAGGGACTGGAGACGGGGACCACAGACTGTGGAACTTGGGGGAAGAAAGGACTTTTAGGAGCACTGAATTGTAACAGGATAGGCAGCAGAGACAGAGCCCTTCTACAAATCAGTCACTTGGGAGGATGGGTGAGCTCTGTATTTGTCATCCTGTGCCACCTTACCACTTCCCCACCAAATGCTCCACCTTCCCTTACTCCCTGTTTTTGTTTGTTTGTTTTTTGAGTCAGGGTCTCACTCTGTCACCCAGGCAGGAGTGCAGTGGCACGATCACAGCTCATCGTAGTCTCGACCTCCTGGGCTCAGGCAGTCCTTCTGCCTTGGCCTCCTGAGTAGCTGAGACTACAGGCATGTGCCACTACTCCCAGCTAACTTTTTTTAGAGACAAGTTCTCATTATGCTACTACCTAGGCTGGTCTCAAACTCCTAGGCTCAAGGGATCCTCTTGCCTCGGCCTCCCAAAGTGCTGGGATTACAGGCATGAGCCATTGTACCTGGCCACTCCCTTTCTATTTCTAAAAGTCAGTGTCACTTGGGTTGTGCCCACAGCGATGCTTAATTTCAGTGGTGGATCTCAGGACACTGATTTCTTTGGCCCCACCTTGGTAGCATAGAAGGAGTTGGTTGTGGAATACTGAGAGTTATAAGGGAGAGAGATAGGGGACAGAGGAAATTCTCACATAGTTTTTCCTCCGTTGGTGTTGCTGATGCATTCATAGGGGAACTGTCGTTGAGAAATCCCGTTATCAATGAATGACGATTCATATTCATCATTGTTTTGTAGTAGAAATGAAAATGGACCCTGATGCTTTTACTGAATTCTAAGCAAAAGCTTGTTTTCTGTAATAACATCCTGGACACCAGATACAGCCTATGGCAAAAAAGGAATAAGTAAGCATAAGAAAGGATGCCCCGCTCTCCTTATGCAAAGAATGATTGTGTCAGAGACACTCGTGATGGCCATCTGCTGTGGGGTTGGGATTATGGGCTCTAGAATAACAATAATTAAGACCTATTTTGCATTATCTTTTTTTTCTTTAATTTTTTTTTATTTTAAAGACATGGGGTACAATTCAGGGTTAGGTATACAAATGTTCATTATGCAGGTACCCTTGTTGATGAGGTGTGTCCCCACCTTCCCCAGGCAGATTCCCACTGCTGCCAATCCCACTTCCTCACTCCTCTCCAGGCGGTTTCCCACTACTGCCCTGCCAATTCTTTTCTTATAGTATTGTGATAATTGCTCAAGATCCACTTATGAGTGAGAACATGTGATACTCAGTTCTTTGTTTCTGTGAAAGACCACTCAGTATTATAGACTCTAAGTCCATCCAGGTTGCTGTGAAGTTCATGATTTTCTTCTTCTTTATAGCTGTGTAATATTTCATTGTGTGTATATACCACTTTTTAAAATAATCAGTATTTTTTATTATGATATTGTGGGGTACAGTTAAGGGTTAGGGTATACAAATATGCTTCGTTCAGGCACCCTTGTTGATAAGAGGTGTCTCCCCGTCCCCAGACAGATATTGACTACCGTTAATCCCATCTCCCTTCCCCTCCCCCCCATACCACTTTTTTTATCCAGCCCTCTTTTGATGGGGAGCACAGTTGGTTCCATGTTCTTGCTACGGTGAACAATGCTGTGATAAACATACATATGTAGGTATCTTTTTTATAGAGTGATTTGAGTTCTTCCGGGTATATTCCCAGTAGGCGGATTGCGGGGTCATATGGAAGGTTGATTTTTAGATTTTTAGGAATCTCCACACTGTTTTCCACAGAGTTTGTACTAGTTTATACTCCCATCAACAGTGTAGAAGTGTTCCCTTTTTGCCACATCCTCTCCAGCATCTGTTGTTTTTTGAGTTATTAACGATGGCCATTCTGACTGGAGTTAGGAGGTATCTCAGTGTAGTTTGAATTTGCATTTCTTTGGTGACTAATGATACTGAGCATTTTTTCACGTGTCTGTTGCCTGCTCATATGTCTTCTTTTGAGAACTGTCTATTCATATCTTTTGCCCATTTTGTAATGGGGCTGTTTGTTTTTTTTCTTTTCAGCACATTTGAGTTCCTTGTAGATCCTAGATGTTAGGCCTTTGTCAGATATCCAGTTGGAAAATAATTTTTCCCAGTCTATGGGCTGTCTCCCTGTTCTCTTGCTGGTTTCTTTGGCTTTGCAGAAGCTTGTCAGTTTGATGAGGTCCCACTTATCTATCTTATCTCTTATGGCATGGGCACTTGGGGTTTTGATCAGGAATTGGTTGTCAGTTCCAATTTCCATAAGGGTGTCTCCTGCATTTTCTAAGGTTCTTATAGTTTGAGATTTTACGTTTAGGTCGTTGCTCCATTTAGAGTTGATTTTTGTATATGGTGATAGGTAGGGGTCTTGTTTTAATCTTCAGCAGGTGGTCAGGCAGTTTTCCCAGCACCATTTACCGAATAGGTTCTCCTCTCCCCAGTTATTGGTGGTAGCGACTTTGTTGAAGATGAGTTGGTTGAGAAATTGAGATTTTGCTTCTGAAATCTCTATCCTGTTCCATTGATCTATATGCCTGTTTTTGTGCCAATACCAGGCTGTTTATATTACTGTAGCTTTATTGTAAAGTTTGAAGTCTGAGAGTGTGATACCACCTGCTCTGGTTTTTTTTTTTTTTGCTGAGGATTGTTTTGGCGATTTGTGGTCATTTATGTTTCCATATGAATTCTTGTATTGTCGTGTCCAGGTCTGAGAAGAATGCTGCTGGCAATTTAATGGGTATTGCATTAAATCTATAGATTGCCTTGGGTAGGATGGACATCTTAACAATGTTGATTCTTCCAATCCATGAGCATGGAATATTTTTCCATTTGTTTGTGTCATTTTGATTTCTTTAGCAATGTTTTGTAGTTTTCATTGTAAAGGTCTTTCACATCCCTGATTAGGAAGATACCAAAGTATTTGATTTTTTTTCTGACTATTGTGAATGGGATTGTGCATTCCTATATACCAACAACAAACAAATAAATTATCATTTTTAACTATTTTGAAAGAATTTTTCACAGAAAACTTGCAAGAATAGCATAAGAAACTCCTTTTCACCTTCCAAGCAGATTCACCAATTTATTTTGCCACATATGCTTTATTATCTATCACCTATGCATATTAATTTTTTCATGAGCTGTTTGAGAGAGAGTTGCAGACATTATCCTTCTTTACCCCAACACATCAGTATCTCCTGAGAATAAGAATATTCTTTCATAAAATCATAATGTAATGTTCAAGTGTGTGAAATTTAACACAAATTCAATGCAATGATCTATTATACAATGCATATTTACATTTTGCTAATTGTTCAGGGTCCAAATCAGGAGCATGCACTATTTTTAACTGCCATGTCTTGTTTAGTTTCCTTTAGTAGAGAACAGTTTCCAGCCTTTTTTTCTTCTCTTTTGTCTTTCATGACAGTGATATTTAAAGAGTCTGGACCAATTGTTTTGTATAATGTCTTTAATTTTTTTTCTTTTTATTCTTTTTATTTCAATAGCTTTAGGGGATACAGATAGTTTTTGGTTACATTGCATTGCAGAGCGGCAACAATATGTGAGGTTCCCAGTGATGAGATGCAGGTTCTGAGTCTGTTGGCAGGAGCACAGCATCAGTGATGTTGTGACCTCGGGTACCACATCCGAGCATGTGATGTCAGTTGGCCATTTGGGGGATGCCAGCTTGGTTAAGATGGTGTCCACAGGGTTTCTACTATAAAATTACAATTTTTCCTATGTAATTTATGACTAATCAGTAGGATGATAACTTGACAATCAAAATATCCTATTCTTCTTTAAATTTTCACCTATATTTTTTAGCCTACATTAATGATTCTTATCTTAATTAATCATATTTATTTATATTTTTTAAACTAAACAATATATTGCAACAGATTAAATGCAGTACATACGAGAATTCAAATAAATTTTATTAAGCAGATACTAGAGAGATTTGCAAAAGTATAAAGCAATGCCACTCTTTTCACTAGTGTATTTTTGTTTGGGAAAAATAAAGTTATTTATACACAAATATATTATCCATGTTCATATAAAACAACTGGTATATAAAGTTTCAGATTCTACATTTCAACTAAACCTTATTGTTATTTAAAAATGAATTAATAAATGTTTCAAAAATTTCTTAGCATTAACTTTTTTTCAACTTAATTTTATTATAAAGACGTGGGGTACAAGTCAGAATTAGGTATTACATGTAAGTAATGTATGAGCCTCCAGGTCCTCACTTCCCCTAGTTTAGGATCAGATACCCTTTGTGTTGTTACGTGGCCTCTCCATTTCCTCCCGCCCCTGGCAATGTCCTGCAACTGTTGGTCCCTCCCTGGTTTTGTGAAATGTTCAGGTCCCACTTATGTGTGAGAACATGTAGTATTCGGTTATTTCTGTGATAGATTGCGAAGAATGATTGTCTCCATTTCCAGTATTAACTTCTAATATAGTAAACATCAATAGTTGTAACCACGTAAACCAAAGTTCTATGCAGTCTTCAAGAAGTTTAAGAATATAATGGGCATAAAAGTAGGGTGACCATACATTCCGGTTCTTCTGGCACCATCTCTGTTTATACCTGTTGCCCTGGCATAATGATTAACTAGCTCTCCCTTTCATTTCCAAAAGTGTCTCCATTGGGCAACAAATCACATGGTCACCCCTCATAAGATCTTCATTGATGAAAGAATTTCATGGTTAAATAAATTTGGAAAATGAATCATATTCCATCCTCCCTCTTAGAAATTTGTAACACATATGAGCTTCTGAGAAGTCATATAATAAGTGCTTTTAACTTAGTGTAACTCAATGTTTCCTAAACGATGTTTTCTAAATCCTTCAGGAAGTCCCCCTTTTCCTGTGACACATATTCACATCCCACAGAACATAGTTAAAATGAGTTTTAACCATACTCAGATTTTTTCAAGGCCAGGTTTTTGACAAACAGGTTTCTATCATAGGAGGAGCTACAATTTTTAGCATGCTGCAAATAAGTATATAATCTGTATATAAGAAGCTCTTTTTTTTTTTTTGAGTTGAGGCCTCACTCGGTCTCCTTGGCTGGAGTGCAGTGCACTATCATGGATCACTGTATCCTCCAAATCCTGCTGAAGTGATCCTTCTGCCTCAGCCTCCCAAGTAGCAAAGACCACAGGCACCACATCCAGCTAGTTTTTTTTCCCCTTTGGTATATTTGGGATTTGACTATGTTTCTCAATCTGGTCTCAAACTCTTGGACTCAAGTAATTCTCCCACCTTGGCCTCCCAAAGTGCTGGGATTACAAGTGTGAGTCACCATGCCCGGCTTCTCTGACTTTTTCCAGAGTGTAACAGTAACATAAGCAGGTATTAGCCTAAGGAAATGTTTTTATTTTCTTTTGTAAAAAATGTGTTGTATATTTACAATAGAATATTGTTCAGATTTATTTATTTTTATTTTTCGGGTTGGGGTCTCACTCTGTCACCCAGGCTGGAGTGCAGTGGCACAATTACAGCTCACTGCAGCTTTGACCTCTTGGGCTCAAGCAAACCTCCTGCCTCAGCCTCCAAAGCAGCTGGGACTACAGGTGCATGTCTGGCTAGTTTTTAAATTTTTTTGTAGAGATGAGATCTCACTATGTTGCCTAGGCTGGTTTTGAACCCCTGGATTCAAACAATTGTCCCTCCTTGGCCTTCCAAAGTGCTGGGATTACAGGTATAAGCCACAGTGACTGGCCAGGAAATGCTTTCCTTTTATTCACAACTGCAGTTTCAGCTCTAAAATTTTGATATAATTTCATTAATTTCGGTAAATATTTATGCTATGCCTCCTATACATCAAGCCTGGGCTAGTACTGATAATGCAAAGATGAATCAGACATGATCCCTTATCCTCATGTTGCACATCAATATGTGAGTTGGCTTGCCTCCTCTATGCAGGGACTCTTTTTTTCGGTTTTTTGTTGTTGTTGTTGATTGGCTGTTCTTTCGTTTCATTTTAGAGTTGTGGGGTACAAATGAGGCTTTGCAACATAGGTAAGCTGCGTGCAGGTGAAGTTGGGGCTAGTAGCTGGCCCTCCATTTCTACATCTTGTCACATCACCAACATCTATAAAGGTTAGTGGAATTCATCTAGTGTTAGAGCACATATGGCTGTGTTAAGGGATGTAACAAAGTGTAAACAGAGTGTTATTAGAACATAGAGAAGAAACTGCTCATTTCTCCTCAGTATCGTTGAAAAGGAATTCACCAAGAAGGTGCTGTGAAGAGTCTTGAAGAAAATTATTAGGTCTGTGAGCTGAGTAGGTGCCATGGTATGCAAAGAATTGCATAGAAGGTAGATTAGAAAAATAGTTGATTTAGAAATTAGATTAGAAAAGAATGTATTCATGTCTCAAGGGAGAGAAGGGACCAGATGCTAAGAAAAGCGTGTCCCCGAATGTTTAGGGTTGGGGGCTTATAAAGCTTTTCTTTAGGGGGCAGGCAAGCATTCTTGGGGGTGATAACAGAGAGGGCTAGCTCCCTGGTGATGATCTGTGTCCTCATATCTCTGGTAACCGGATTGATGGGGGTTGGTCAGTCACAGGTGGTCAATTACATAGACAAGCAGAGCTGGGCTGGTAGCTGGAAAATAAATTCTTGGGACAAGGATGAGATATTCATCTTAACATCCATGACCAAGTAAAATGAAGCACATCTGGGAGTCGGAAAACTGGTTGTTCTTCTAGTTAATGATTATTGCTGTGCATGCAGTATTGACCTAAGTTCATGACCAGATCTACTCAGGGTGACCAGAGAAACACCATTTTGGGCTTTGTCCTTTCACAAATTAAAATGATGACAGACACAGAAGGCATTTAAGTATTTTCAGGCCAAGAGAATTGTTGTATAAGGAAGCGGTGCCAGTGAAGGCTTTGTAAGTTTATGTTCTGGGCTGCTGTAAATAGGTTGAGGTGATGGGGGCAGACATAAGTTTAAGAAAATAATTGGGAATCAAATATAAAGGCTCTTTAAATACTATTTAAGGAGATTGACGACATGACCTATGATTTTAACAACTAGACTTTATGGCATCGATGAGTACCTTTCAGTATTGGACAGCCAACCCTTTAAGCCTGAAGAAAAACTTTTATAGGTGTGTTAAATCTCTACCAAAGAAATAACATGTGCTGAGTCACCACCATGCACAGTAGCTTTTGGTCACTCCCTTTCAATATAATAGTTGTCATAAATGGTGTTTATGATCCAATCTTACCATTTTAGCAGGAACTTCCTCCACAAAATACCTGGCCACTGTGTGTGTGTGTGTGTGTGTGTGTGTGTGTGTGTGTGTGTGTGTGTGTATGTGCGCTCATGTGTCCATGCACATTTGTAAAAGGGAGTTTGAATATCTTTTACTTTAGTTTCCCATCTGTATAATAAATAATTTTCCTGGTATTTTAAAGTATGTACAGTCTTGCTTTAAAAAAAGAAACTGTTTAATTTCAGTCTCTTTATTAAAATAAGATGTCAGATAAATGAGTTCAACCTATGCCTAACTCATATATTAGAAATTTAGCACAGACTTTTTGTGTGCTGCCTAATAGAAATATCATAATCCATTCTTGGCCGGGCTCGGTGGCTCAGCCCGTAATTCAGCACTTTGGGAGGCCGAGGCAAGTGGATTGCCTGAGCCCGTGGGTTCAAGACCAGCCTGGGCAACTTGGCGAGACTTCGTCTCTACAGTAAAATAAAAAATAGCCGGGCATGGTAGCGCACGTCTCTAGTTCTGGCTACTCGGACAGCTGAGGCAGAAGGATCACCAGAGCCCAGCAGGTCGATACTGGAGTGGCCATGAGCGTGTGTGTCACTGTACTTCAGCCTAGGTGAAAGAGTGAGACTCCAACTCAAAAAAAAAAAAAAAAAAACAGAAAAAAAGAAAAAAGTAAAAAAGAAATGTCATAATCCATTCTTAAAACTCTTGAGTTGTTGGTAATCCAGAACCTTACATTTTCCAACAGTTAAGCAGTTTAATTCAACTAGAAAATGTGACATAAGCCCCACACTGACCTCACTTAATAACTGGCCAAAGGAGGTTTCACAGCTGCTGAAAGAGAGTCCTTGGGAAGAATTATTTTGGAATATTCTTACTGTTGCTAAAGAAGGGATTTAGAGAGGTCAGAAATAGGAAACCAGGAAGAAAATAAGCTTGTCAGCATTTGAAACTGATTACCTTGGAATTACTTTGTGGTTAAAAATCCACAGTGTTTCAGCAACTTTATTTAGTAATGTTTATCCCAAAGAACTTTCATTGGGTGTGTTTTGCTTACCTTAACTTTATAAAGAAGAGCTTTACAAACCACATCTGCTTTGGTTTGAATTTGTCAGTTTTCACGACGGCTACCAACTCCATTCAAAATCAAGGAGACTTCCAAGATGTGGGCAGGACTTTGGCACTCACAGGTAGGAGTCTGTGGTTGTCGCTCTTGTTACTGTACATACCTTAAAATAAGTCAGATTCCAAGCTGTGTGACTGCCACCATTAGCAATGAGAATCCTGTTAATCGTGTTGGGGCTTCTTGCATTGAGTAACAAAGGGAGAAGTGATGTTCTTCTGACCCAAACCAGTTGGATAATTTATTTTCATTCTTTCATTTACTTTAATACTTGTGCCATAAACAATGATTGAAAAATTAAATATATGGATTTCTTTAAACAGATTTAAAAAATTAACTCCCTTGGATAGCTAGCTGATGTGCCTGTTATTTTTCAGAACCTGAGTTGAGATTCAGAGGGCCTACACTCAGTTTTCTACTTGTTTACTATAGGATCAACCTCATCTAAGGCAGGTTAACTTCTTGAATCTCAATTTCACCATCTTTAAAAGGGGAGGAATGATACCCATATGATAATGATGTGATCAACAAGGATTAGGTGTATGCCAAATATTTCATTAAAACAATAATATGCAATATTCCTTCATTTCCCATTCTTCCCACAAACACATCTTTACTTTCCCTTGGCTTCTTGAACTTCCTTGAACTCAGAGTTAGATTAAGGTGTAGGACATAGACACAGCTTCAGCCTGGTGCCAACCGATAAAAGCGCTCCCCGGCCTTGAACTACATTGAAAATGTGTTGCCAGATAATGCAGGCTTTGATATTCTAGGCAAAATGTAAATGTTTGGTCCATTCCTGCCAAAAGAGGCAAGCCCTTGAGCAGAAATAAAAATACAAAATGGGCCTCTCCTGGCTAGAGTCAGCTGTCTTTTCTGAGTTTTCTTATACACAAGCAGTTACAAATAACCAGCTTCCCAAGGTCCAAAATTCGGGCTATTATACTGCTTAACAGGCACATGAGACATCTTTTTATTTAAAATTTTAATCTTTGAATGTGCTAAGTGACCATATTTTTTAAAAAAACATTCACTAGGCTTTAACTAGTAGAAGTCAATCAGTAAAGAAATTTATTTCTATGTAAAACCATGTATTAATATAATTTTGTTGGTGGAGTGATGTCTCACTCTGACACCTAGGCTGCAGTGCAGTGGTACCATCACAGTTCACTGCAGCCTCGACCTCCTGGGCTCAGGCAATTTTTCTGCCTCAACCTCCTGAGTAGCTGGGACCACAAGCCCAGTTAATTTATAAATATTTTTTATTTTTGTAGAGACGAGGTCTCACTATGTTGCCCAGGTAGGTCTTGGATTCCAGGACTCAAGCATTCCTCCCACCTTTGCCTCTCAAAGTGCTGGGATGACAGGCATGAGTTACCTCACTCGGTTTTTTAATATAATTTTTATAGCCTCTAAATAAGTGCTCAACAAGCTGTTTTGGCTTAAAGAGGTGTCAAATCATTTGCTTGCCGATGATGCTCAGGTTTTCTTGCACTCACTATGATTTTTCCATGCATTTCCACCCTCACATTCTGAGTCAGTCCTCTTAGCTCGCTACTCACCTTTTGAGTCTATTGAAGAGTCAGGGCCTCTAAGGTACCTTTATTTCTCCCTCATTTCCCTACAGGTAATTTTGATATTTCCTTGAGTCTAATATATCAATTTTTTCTTTTAAATCAAAACAAAACAATATTTTAATATTAAAAGTATGCACCCATTGTAAGACACATTCCAATGAAGAAACTGTAAAGCGATTAAAGAAGTTTTTAAGATCTTGGCTATGTGGTAGTTGCCTTCTCCCATGAGGAACTCCAGCAAATGATACAGTATCTCTTTTGGTACTTATCACATTATATCTACATGTCCATGTTTCTATATCTACATATATTTTAACTGTAAAGAATTTGTGTGGTCTATGAGACTTGGGTGAAACAAAAACTATATTGCTTTATTTTTAAAAATCAAAACATACCTCACTTTCAATTTCCTTGTCAACATGCCTAATGTTACTAAAAGTCCTTTCTTTAGCACTGCTCAGGGCCATTAGACAGTTATTCTATATCATCATGGAGAAAGGATTCTTTTTTCTTTTTTTCTTTTTTTTGAGACGAGTCTCAGTCTGTTGCCCAGGCTGGAATGCAATGGCATGATTATGGCTCACCTTAGCCTTGACCTCCTGGGCTCAAGCAATTCTTCCACCTCAGCCTCCTGAATAGCTGGGACTATATCACCATGCTTGGCTAATTTTTTGTAGAGATGAGGTCTTGCTATGTTGTCTAGGCTGGTCTTGAACTCCTGGGCTCAAGCATTCCTCCCACTTCGGTCTCCCAAAATGTTGGGATTACAGGCGTGAGCCTCCACATCTGGCTGAGGAAAGACTTTTTGACTTTAGTTCATTCTAGTTGCCTAATTATCATGCCCATTGCTCAAGCTCATGTGGCTTATTTGAAGCCAACCTGTCCTATTGCTTTTGTAGTACCCTTCCTCCATGCTCAGCTCATCCCTTGGGGCCTTTTTCAAGGCTTGCAAGGCTACAGCAATATGGAGTCAGCAGCCACTCACAGTTTGGCCACCTAGTGGATTCTTTTTTTAAAAATTTGTTGTTTTATTTTTGGCACAAATAATTAATAAGAAAAACACTTTGTGGGAAACAGCCAAAGAGGAAAAAATGAGGATTTCCAGTTTAGGTTGTAAACCACCGGAGTATCACCCATAGAGAAAGCTTGAGAATAGAAAGGCAAGTCCCAAATCCTAGCACAGGGGTCCTCTCTGAGAATAGGTGCACATCAAAGTGTAGCCCTTTATGAGGCCTGGGAGGAGGCACAGACTGGGGGATCACTGATTTCCCAGAGTTGAAGGCCTATTGAAATTCTGAATGAGAATAAGAACCCTACCCACCTTAGGATATCATCTCTAGGGACCTGTCACTTCCCTATTCAATTTCAAACAATAACCTTTATCCTCTCCCCTTTTTAGATGAGGAAGTATCATTTTCCCAAACAGTTTAACATTTTCTCTGAAGAGTTTGGTATGTGTTTATTAGTGGGATAGAAGTAATTGCAATAAAAAGAGAGAGCTAGCTCCACCTTTCCAGGTGCAAGATAGGAAAGGAGAACATTTATCTTACCATAGTGAGTCAATAGCAGCAAAAACAGAAATAGTATAAGCAACAATCAAGTCTTACCAGTTGGTTTGGTGAGTGGACACCACCGCCTCCCACTAGGCACTGGTCTTCTTGAGGTTAGGATCATTGTTTCTTCATGGATGGGTCCTCAACTTTCAACACAGTACATGTCATCAGCCAAAACATATTGGCTCAATGAACAGATTGTATTATGGGTTACTGTTCTTGCTTTCTACAGTAATTCTGGCCTTAGTAACTTTTAGTACACTCAAATATGAAACTAGTTGAATATAACTCAAAAACAAATCTCTCTTCTCCAACCATGCCATCTTGATGAATCTTCTCCCAGATGTACAAGAAATATTAGTTGTTAAGCATGATAAATTGGGATTTTAAAATTCTGGGATCTAAAATAGGTTCCAGTTCTGTTTTTAACCCCTGAGACACCATTCTATCTCTTTGTACCACTGTGTCCATTCACATATTGTGACGTTACTACAGTGTTCTGAATTTAGATGAAAAGTACACACTGTTCACTGAGGGCACAGAATTATTTTTGAAAGTAAAATATCTGATGGGTACACAGATACTTGTACTTTGCATTTGTTACAAATTTAGCAGTTCATTTATATCACTGACAAATATCAAGAACATTTCATATGAGAACAAGAAAGTACCTTGGTTACTGTGCAGTCACCAGTGTATACTGCAAAGTCTGTGCTATTTTACTACTTCTGTTCATAATATTCCTTAATTTAAAATTTAATTTTAAGCCAATATTCAGGCTCATTCTTTAGATAGCTAAAGTCCAATTTTTCATTCTTTTGCCACCTAATAAATATTCACCACCAGACCACTGCCATGCACAAAAGAGTACAGTCACTTTGATAGAAATTGCTTATGGGACTTGTTATAGAACAGATTAAAGAGAAGAACGTAAAAATCTGAAGACCGAATTGACCCACAAAGGTGTATTTCCAGTCCATATCTAACAAGACATCTTCAGCAAGGAGTCATAGTGGGCTCTGACTTAATTTATCAGTAAGTGCTACCCTCAAAAATGTTGTTATTTCTAGAAGTGGAAACAACACAAACACACAGGTGAGTATAATTCAGGACATGAAGTGATGAATAGTATAAGAGGAATTGAGTTCAGAAGAGGTAGTGACCACTTTCATCTAGAGGAATAGTGCATTTCAGCTTAGAAGGGTCATTGAACTGTGCCTTAAGGAATGTGCTGTAGCCCATTAGGACAAGGGGTGACTGAGGAGGGAGATATTCTGATGCAAACAACACTTTGAGCAGGGACACACACTCAGACACAACAGGCAAGTCAGCCATCCAAACAACAGTGAATAGTCTTGTGTCATCATATTTTCCACTTGGGTACATGAAACGTGCACATTTCATTGAAATAACGAAAGGTGCCGTTATGAAACATGCTTTATTATGTGTTACTTCATAAATACTCAGAAATTTTCCAACAGAAAATATATTGAATATATTGAAAATATATTGAAATTCAAATTTTCTGAAGTCCTTTTGATTGCTTTCCACATGTTTCTTGTCAAAGTAAGCTGTTCCTGAATTGTACTCCACATCTTTTTTCTTTTTCTTTTTTGAGTTGGAGTCTCACTCTGTCACCCAGGCTGGAGTGCAGTGGCACACTCACAGCCACCCCAGGCATCCACCTGCAGGGCTCTGGCTATCCTTTCGCCTCAGCCTTCCAAGTAGCTGGAACTACAGGCATGTGCTACCAGACCTGGCTCATTTTTTATTTATTGTATAGACGAGGTCTCACCAAGTTGCCCAGCTGGTCTCAAACCCACGGTCTCAGGTAGTCCACTCGCCTTGGCCTCCCAAAATGCTGGGATTACAGGCTGAGTCACTGAGCCTGGCCCACATCTTTAAAATAAAATTAAAGAAAATTTTTTAAAAGTAACTTGTTAGTTCAGCTATAGTATTAGTCAGGGATCTCCAGAGAAATATAACCAATAGGATGTATATATGAATACATATGTGTACATATACATAAGTGTGCATATAGAGAGAGGTTTCAGGAAACTGGATTACACAGTTGTGGGGGCTGGCAAGTCTAAACTGTGGCGGCCTGGTGGGTGGGCTGGAAATTCTGGCAGAAGTTTATTTTACAGTTTTGAGTCTGATGCAGCCTGGAAGCAAACTTCTCCCTGAGGAAGGCAAAAGCTCAGTCTTTTCTCTTAGACTTCAACTGTTTGGCTGAAACCCACTCATATCAGTCAATTCAAGTTGACACAAAATTGGCCACCATAGCTAACATGACTCATGAAGACATGGCACTCATGAAAACAGGTGAAACACAAAATTCTTTCATTTGCTGACTTAGCTCATTATGGTTTGTAAAAGTTTTTGCATATATCGTGTTAACAAGTCCTGTGAGGAAAGAACAGTTTCTAAATGAAAAATCTGAGGCACAGAGCAATTAAGAATCTTGAGGTTTTAAGGAGCTAGAAGGGGCACAGCTGATGTCAGTGTTAGAAATGATGTCTTCTAACTCATTGAGTGATCTTTCCATTTCACTATCTACTAGTTCCAACCCAAATACTTATAGCATTTATTATCTGTAACCCTCTCTTGAAACTTGGCACAAGGTACTTTTATTGACACATTCTATTTATCAAACTAAATTTTAAGACATGCCTATCTATGAACAACCCTATTATGTCTTACATCTAACTGAATGCCAGTAAGTATTTTTTGAAGAATAAATTCTGCTATGTGAGGGGGGACCCCCCAAAATCTGGAATTATCTTTTGGAGGATGGGTTCCTTGTAGTACACTCCCAATTTGTTCCTACAGAGCAAATGCTCAGCCAAAGTTTTTATCTGGAAATTTTGAGAAGTTTGTGTAACGATTTGTGGAAGAAATGTCCGAGTTCTGGCAAACAGATGACTGGTTCTTCCACCATGACAATGCACCTGCCTACACCATGCTGAGTTCAGCAGATTTTGACCGAAACAGCATGATCCCTATGACCCATCCTCCCTATTCACCCAATCTTGCGCTGGGCAACTTTTTTTTTGTTCCTCCACGAAGAAAAGCTCTCAAAGGGAAATGTGGAAGAGTTGAAACAAAAACAGCAGAAGCAATAAAAGGCGTCCAAATTGACACGTCTAAAAACTGTTTTGAGCAGTGGAAAAAGCATCTCGAGAAGTGTTTTTCATCAAATAGAGAGTACTTTGAAGATGACTGAGTTTAAACATGTAAGCATAAATACACAATTTTTTATGAATAAATTCCATTTTGGGGAGGGTTCTCCTTGAATTAGTTTTCATGCCATATGGATAAGTTGTACTACAGTGTTTTTCATAGAGCTGGTAAGTCTGAAGGGCCTACGTTCCTCATATTAAGAAAGGTTTATGAATTGTGTGAACATGGACAAATTGCCCAATTTAAGGCCTAATTTATTTATTTATAAAACAGATTGATAATAGAACTTCATTTATGTGTTATGTAATAGACAGTGAGTTATTATTTGTGTAACAGTATGAATAGCTCCTTGATGGTCAAGATGCAAGAGATGTTATGTTTCTTTACGCGGGGGCCCAAAAAAGCCAGAATTTATGAATAAAAAATTGTGTATTGTGTTTAACATGTTTAAACTTCAGTCACCTCTAAAGTACTCTCTGCTTGGTGCAATGCGCCTACAGAGATGCTTCTTCCACTGCTCAGTTTTTGAACTCATCAATTTTGATGCCTTTTAGTGCTTCTGTCATTTTTGGTTCACCTCTTTCACATTGGCAAAACTTTTCCCTTTGAGGAATGTTTTCATCCAGGGAAATAAAACAAATTTCTTGGGGCAAGATCAGGTGAATAGGGAAGGTGGGGTATGGGGGTCATGCCATTTCTGGTCAAAAACTGCTGAATACTCAGTGCGGTGTGGGCAGGTGCACTCATGAAATGGGCAAATGTGCTGAAAGAAGCTCTTTAAAAAAATTCACTGAAACCTAACACAGTCTCTCACAACAACACTAGTTGGTACACTGATGCCGATGGAGTCCTGGAATACTTATCTAACAGTAGAAGCCTGTACTACAAGGGATTTGCCCTCCAAATAATAACTCTGTTTTGTTGGGCCCCCCTCCCAGTTTTTTCAAAATAAAGCCATTGCCAAATTTATCAGAGTCAACGATAAGTCCAATACCAGTTATAAACTGGGGTTATTCTCACTGAATCTTACAAAATTCCTGGGGCTTACATATTATTCCTAGGAAAACTGGGGAGAACCTGGTTCTTGGTCTATAGTGATGGCCATTTCCTCTGTGTTTCATCAGGGTGCTTTGGACAGGACCACTGTATACATAACCTTCACAAACACAGGTGGCAGATTAGTCTTTCACATGCTTGACACATTGAGCACCGATCTTTGTCATACGCTGGAGATGGTCTCCTTGGGTGGGTTGATATGCTGCCTCTCAAAATTCCTCTTTGTTGACTGCTTAGTCACAAATGTCTTACACAAAATGTTCAAGACAGCATTTAACGGCCACTTCTCATCTGTATTCATACACCTCAATACAGGACTTGTTGCTTCCAGAATGCTGACTCTAAGTACTTTAAGGAATCATAATCCTCCCCATGTCCCCATTGGTGAAATCAGCTCCAGGTTTGGACCACTCTATCAAAGTCTCTATTTTCATCCTCGTTGGGGCCATCCAGTTTCATTCTTTCATTGGCTGAGGGTTTTGCGATGATTCTTATTAACTCTCACTCTGGGGATAGGCAAATCTAGACCTTAAGGGCATACACTTCAGACATTATGTTTCACTGATGAAAACACAGTAGTAAAAAAAATTAAGATACTGATAATTGTTTCAGTAAATCATACTGTTTCATAGGCATATCGCATAGCATATAGTCATTCTTGATTTATAGTGCTTTTTGTCAGTATTATTTGGAGCATTATAAATACTTATTGGTTATGCTCCAGTGGTCTTCTATATCTTGAGAAGTTTTTAAGTATGGGGGAAAGAGTCTGGCTTTTGGAGTCAGACAGGTCTGGTCTTGAACTTCTGGGCTCAGACCATTCTCTTGCCTCAGCCTCCCAAAGTGCTGGGATTGGGGGATTTAGGCATAAGCCACCGTGCCCAGCTAGACAGCTCTGATTTTGATTTGTGGTTCTGTCTTTTGTTATCTCTGTGCATTTAGGTAAATGACTGTTCCCACCTTCAAATTTTCTTATGTAAAATTAATTGTGAAGATTAAACACACATAACACATATAGCCTCAGGCTTTACATGCCAAGACGTATACATATTTCACATACACAATAGTATCCCAGATCTCAAGGTATTGGATCCACTCCTGATTAACTAGTAGAAAATTCAGTCTTTTGGTGGAAGCCGCTCCTGTTAATTTTTCTGTCTGGGAAGTCCCTTGGGTGAGGTTTTCCCCTAGCCCTTTTGTTCTCATGTCCTGTCTCATCCTGAGACTGCTGATCTCTTGTACTTTTCCTTCTCTGGCCAGTAGGAAAATTGCTTCAGAATCTCGTCATCAGAGATGTTTCTCATAGAACAGTTGGGCTCCCAGGAACAGATCTGTCACTGACATCCCAGCCTTCTCCTTTCATAGCACATGGAGGCTTAGAGGGAAGGAAGCAGTATCAGGGAGGGTCAATTACAGTCTCCTGCTCCCATGGTCCACCTCTCCCTCTGACATTCGGGCAAGCTATCAGCTCAGGCCTGCTATTCCTCACCTTCTTTCATAGTCTCTGAGGTCCCCGCAGGCCAGCCTTCCTCAATGGATCCTAGTGTCCTAGATTGGTGTGTAGATATCCGAGCACAATAGGTGGACCAGGTTTGAACTCTCTTCTACAGATACCCTAGGAGCATGCAAACAAGCTGTGTGTCTGGGCATCTGTTCTTGTGTTTGAAAACATTCCATGAGCCAGGCGCAGTGGTTCATGCCTGTAATCCCAGCCCTTTGGGAGGCCAAGATGGGAGAATTGCTTGAGCTCAGGAGTTTGAGATCAGCCTGGGTTCTTATCTCTACAATAAATAAAAAAGTTAGTTGATGTGTTGGCACATCGACCGATTTGGGAGGTCGAGGCAGAAGGATTGCCTGAGCCCAGCGGGTAGAGGCTGCAGAGCACTGTGACTGTGCCACTGTACTCCAACCTGGGCAACAGAATGAGGCCCCTATTCAAACACACACACACACACACACACACACACACACACGCGCGCGCGCGCGCATGCGCATAACATTCTATGATGATTAAGAAACTCCTGGAACATTCCATAACAGGAAGTTGTGCTATCCAGAAAACAGAGTGGACTTCATGCCATGCTCCAAATTTGACCTGGTCCAAAATATTCTTTGAAGCAACTAGTGCCTGCCACACAGTAAGTTCTCAATAAATACAGGTCCCTTTGTCTTCTTTGCTTAAGAACAATTGGATGTATTTGCTAGACAGTCATCCCTAAATATTTTGCCTTTATGACAAGCTAGCTGTTTTTACAGTGATAAAAATCTGAGACCCAAAGCCGTCTACATCAAGTTGTTACACAGAGCATCTCAGGACTTGGGAACTTACTATCAATGTAGCCTGCATAGCGGTAACCATGACTGGGTTCATCAGAAACGATACTGGTGGACTGTGTAATAGTCACCCAGGAAGAGTACCGGTACTGCATCACAGTGGGAACCACATGGCTTGAAGTCAACATGCAAGAGATTTTTACCAAAATGGAGCGGAATAAAACTGGTTCCTCAAGTGTCATGCGACAGAGACACATAGGATAGGACACTCAGGTTAAGAGTAAAGGGTCAAGAATATACATGAAAATCTTCCCCAAGGTTTACAAGAGAGCAGGAAGTCATCTGTTGGCAAGTTATATTGCCAAGAAACAAAGTCTGGCAAAGCTTATACTTAGATGGACTCTGAACTTTTGTCAATGAAAAGAATAACGAATATTTGTAAATCTCTATAAGGCACCAAGTAACAATTCAAACACAGAACAGTGTGAGGTTGGACATCATGGGAAACTGAGAACCAACCAGTGGCTGGGACAGCACAGGAAGACTTGTTCAGATCTGGTCACACCTGAGAGGATTCCTTCAGTTACCCTGGTTGAGGGATTTTCACACAATCCTTAAGAAGGAGAATCTGGAAATTTTTTTTTTTTAAAGAACCACTTATATGGTGTTTATAAATATATTATGAGGCTTTAAAATAGTAATGTATTTAATCTTTAAAAAAATTATATGAGATATAGTTCGTTCTATTTATAGATAAACCGAGGAATAACTTTCTCAAGATGACAGAACAAGCAACAACCAAACCAGGATTAAAAATCAGATAATCTGGATAAACAGGACTACCAAATGACATGGTCGTTCCACTCCAAGGTAAATACCTAAGACAAACGAAGACATTTATCCACACAAAAACGTGTACACTAATGTTCATAGTAGCATTACCCATAAAGGAAAAAGATGGAAATAACCTAAATGTCCATTGCCTGATGAATGAATAAACAAAATGAAACACATACATACAATGGAATATTATTCAGCCACAAAAAAGGGTGAAGTGCTGACACATACTACAACATGGCTGAACCTTGAAAATACCATGTCAAATAAAAGAAGCCTAACACAAAGTGCATATAGTATGTAATTTCATTCATAGGGAATGTCCAAAATAGGCAAATCTATTGAGACAGTTAATTAGTGGTTGCTTAGGAAGGAGGAATGGGACACAGGACAGATGATAGCTAAGGAGATAACAGGATCTTTAAAAAAAAACCCACAAAAAACTAGGTAGTCTGGTTCAAGAGTCTGGACTCAATCTTTGGGCTATGCCATCTTTCTCGTTCACAGAAACCTACTGACTAGAACTTATTGTTGTATATATTTGAACACTATAAAATACATGTAGTTTTGGTACTCACATGGGACAAAGCCAGGTAAAAAGAGTCCTTAAGGTACAAAGGCAAAAAGGAATCTAGCTTATGGAGGTTCCATGATAAATGGATGAGTAACAGGTCCTAGGAGTTTTCAGCAGGTGTTTGCTGTGGCTATTCTTGTACCCCTCTCTTTCTAAAGTAACGGTATTACATTCTCTCACTGTTATTGAACATCACAGAAAAAGCTGAGATAAAGTGTCGTGGGAGAGTCCAGAACAGGTCTGTTACATTGCTGCTCTGTTGAACTAAGTAATCTTTCAAAAATGGTCAAATAAAACTCCAAACTTAAATTCCCAAAGAAGCAATGTGAAAGCTCTGAGAAAAATGTCAGCTAAATAAATGGGACCCAGATACTTCAAAGCTGAAAAGCCAAAAACTTTTTCTTGTCTTTGTAAAAGAAAGAATCTCACCATTATTTCTGGAACCGGCCAACAAATATGTGAAGGAGCCTCCTGCTGGCTCTTCAATAATAAGTACTGAGTGAATTGAGCTTTCTAAAATTATCAAGGCACCTGGCCTTTCAATGGCAATAGTTTCAGGTGGTAAATAACTGTATCGTCATCACCAGAGCTTGCTTTTATTTACCTGTGTTTCATGTAAGTAGCTACCATTCAGGAATGATAATTAAAAAGTTATCCACCTTCAATGTAATCCTGATTTCTGAGAAGAGGGATTTTGTTCCTTCGGTCCCAAATCCAAATCTTTTTTTTAAAAAAGCTTTTATTTGGAAACTTAACTACATCTATTATTTTAAAATAACAGTAATTGTTTTAACGTGCCCACAATTACATTCAAGTCCCCAAAGTCTCCTTCATTCTCACCCGCCAGATGGCGATACTTGCTAACATTTCCTGAGGACATTGACTTCCAAAGGAAGATTTTAATGTCTTAAGTACCTTGTATTAATAATCAAATTTGCAAGCTTCTGTTATTTTCAAGACTCTGAAATGCAATAGGAATTACTTAATTTGAAACCTGTCAATGGTAGTTAAAGAGCTGGTTGCAACACACTCAGATGTTAACCTTTTTAGTCACTCTTGTGTATTTAAAACCGAAGTAAGATCAAGTGGTGATTGCAGGCAAGCTGTGGTTATAGAAACTGTGGCATCAGCAGAGCCTCCACCCTTCTACTATTCATAACCAGTGAAAGAGTATGTGTGTTCTCTCATTCTATAAACACTGTTTCATTAAAAACCTAAAATAAAATAAAAGTTTACTGACAATGATCTTAGAATCATAATTTAGTCTTTAATAAAGATTTATAAAGATCTTGAAATATTCTTTCCAAGTTACAAAATGTAAAGATGTCTCTAAAATAATCATATTTATCATGACCTTAAAAGCAACCTTGGAAAAGAAAAAGCTGAAACTAGGAGGGAGCAGGTGGTTGGGTATATGAATCATGTTCATGGGGCAGTGACAGAGACAGATCAAACTTTCCATTTGCACCTCCATGCTTTCTGGCCTCCTTCCAATTAAATAGGTCTATAGGACAAGTTCTGACTAATAGAATATTAGTGGATATGTGTGTCTTTTCCAGGCTGAGGTAATGGAAAACTCATGCAAATTTCTCGTTTACCTTTTCCCTTAACAGAATAACTGAGGAAGCTGCATTCTGGTGGCAGCTCCATTAGCCTGGGTCTCTGAGTGACTGTGTGGACTAGAAAGTCCTGTCAATGCATGTGGAAGATGTAATGTAAACAACAACAACAAAAGCTTCTGTTATGCTAAACTACTGAGATTTTAGGGTTGATTGTAACCCTTGTGCACACACCCAAAAGACTGTCAACTTTTTTTGTGTGAGAGTATGCTGCTCTTATACTATTCCTAAAGAATAAATTATTTGATTCTGTTTCAGATCATTTGCCTTTGGAGCTTTCATTAGGGTGTATATATTAAGTCAATCTATATTCATCTGTACCATGTATTGTGTTTGAATCACTGACTTTTGCTTTCCTGTCTTTATAAGGATTAACTACAACAATTTCAAGAAAATGCATTTTAGCACAAGCTTTATAGTTTTTTAGATTGGTTAGAGTCTCAGTAATAGAATTCTAAAGTTCATGTTACCTAACTTTCATAAGCATCAGTTTTCTTATCTTTAAAATGGTTGTAATAATAATGTCTATCTGAGAAGTTTGATGTGAGAATTGATGTGAATCAGATAATAAATATTTTTTTTAACTTTAAAATTTTTTATTTTAAAAATTTGGGGTACAATTCAGGGTTAGGCATACAAATATTCATTATGCAGGTACCCTTGTTGATGAGGTATGCCCCCACTTCCCCAGGCAGATTCCCACTACTGCCAATCCCACCTCCCCCCCAATATTTTGAGTAATATTTGTAAAATTTATGATACTGTTTTCTTTTTTGCCTTTCTGAGCTCATATCTTTTACCTTTATTTTAAGGAGGGTTCCACCTTAATAGGATGAATTTAAAACTTGTTTTATGAGGAATGAAAATAGAAAGGAGAAATTAAAATTCTGCCTCTGACATGTAAATTTTAGATTGTACAACAAGACAATAGCTTTGTAAGCTTGGAGAACTCAGCTCAGCAATTCTCAATGATGGAAAAATGTAATCCTTTTGGCCTTTGAACACCAGGACTTCTTTGGGCTAAAACCTACTCCTTTTCTAACCAGAGGATTTATGGAAAGAAGAAAAGAGTGAGAGACTGAATGAGAGAGCAAGGGCAGCAGATATCTCTCTGCATTTTTCCTTTTGGATGTTGCCTATAGTCTAGAGATGGACATTATTTAATTAAGTGAGAGAACACACAGAAATAGCGAAGCACTCTTTCACCCTCCCACTCCATATTTGAGACTGTGGAAGGAAACAAACATGCTGGCTGCCAGATCCCAGTTTGGAGCCCAGTTACATAAAAATGAACTATGGTTGGACAGAGAAAGGCCTGGAGATACAGCTTTTCTGGGCTGCCTTTGATTCTACATGGTGTAGACTCATCCTGAGTTACTGACCATTAAGCTGGAAGGATAGAGGAAGTCACTGTGGAAAGACAAGAGGCCTAATAGCAAGTATTTTAGAAGAGACATGGACCAAATGAGGGGCACAGCCAGATTTAGAGCAGTAGCTGGACAAGTGGGAGATAACATGGGGTCTAGACAGCCAGGGATCATCACCAGACCACGACCGAGGCTAGAAAAACTGAATCATTACTATACCAGCCTTAAACTTCAGCCTTCAATATTACCAGGGTAAGTAACATCCAAATAGATAAAGAATATTGCACTAAAAACCTGAAGATGCAAAGAACATCATGCACAAGTCTGCTCCTCTGACTCTTTCCAGAAGCCATGACGTTGTATGAATGCCCCCAACTAACCACACACAAGAGGACACCATCCTGAGGAAAAGAGGTAGAGATGAGAGATTGAGTATGTTTTTGTAGAGAAAAGAACATCAGACTCTTAACAATATTGGCCTGGATTAAATTTAAACACAATTTGACATTTAGTTAATATTTTTTTCTACTCAGATGTAGGGGATTAAAACTGAAGGCAAGAGTAATTGAAGATAAAACAAAGAAATTCTAGTGTGACAAATGTATGACCATGCTACACATATAAAAAGTGAGCACAGTGCCTTGCACCTAAGTGCTTAACAAACGTTAGGTTAATGTTCATTTGAAACTTCCAAAATACATGACATTCCCTCTTGGAAATTTAAGAAACATATCAAATTAATATGTTCCACAAAGAACTCTTGATTATCGCAGTTCCAATTTATTTCTTCCTGGTCTTTTCCATTTCAATAAATGGGCTCATCATTGAGTTAATTTTCTGAGTCTTGCAGTTTTCTCTTTTCCTTTGTCTCTACAACTAATCCAGCAGGGAATCTTGTTGGCTCTCTCACCAAATGTATTTAATCGATTCCATTCTCTTCATCTCCATTATCTAAACTTAATCAAAACCAACTGTTCCTCATCTATTCTATTTTTCACCCTGAAGTCAATGTGGTCTTTGAAAAACATTAAAGTTATCTTGTCAAGTCCCTGCCTCAAACTCTGATGACTTTCTACTCCTTTTGGAATAAAAATCTAAGCCCATTGGCTTCATCAACAAAACCCTGTGTGGTCTGGACTCTGACTGCCTCTCTGACTTCATCTGCCTCCACTCTTTCTTTCTTCCACAGCTGAAGCCACACAGACCTCCTTGCTGTTTCTCCAATATGCTAGGACTTGTGCACCTGTCTGTGTCCTGGATTCTCTTCTTCTAGATTTCCATAAGAATTGTTCCTTCACAGTCTACAGATCTCAACTCATACATCACCTCAGAAAGGCTTCTCCTACTATCCCAGTTACTCTTTATCAAATGTTTATCTCCATCATAACATTTATCACAATCTATAACTATTTTGAGTTTTAAAAATTATGCTTACCTGTTTATTGTCAGGATTCCCCGGTAGACTAAAAGTTCCATGGGGTCAGGAATCTTGCCTATTCACTGTATTTTTTTCACCTAGGATCTTTACAGAGAAGGATTTAATAAATATTTGCTGAAAGAAAGAAGAATGAAGACAGGAAGGTGGGAGGGAAGACGGGAGGGAAGGCAGGAAGGAGGGAAGGAGGGAAGGAAGGGAGGAAAGACGTGGAAATGGATGAATGCTACCAAGTCCAAATCATTAATAAAGTTCATGATGGTGAATGTGACATATGAGGGGGGACCCCAAAAAACACAGAATTATCTTTTGGAGTGTGGGCTCCTTGTAGTATACTCCAAATTTGTTCCTCTGAATCAGCCGGTCAAGCACAGTTTTTATCTGAAAGTTTTAAGGAGGTTGCATCACGATTTGCAGAAAGAACCATTCAGAGTTTGGCAAACAGATAATTGGTTCTTCCACCTACAAGGCCCCTGCCCACATTGCACTAAGGGTTCAGCAGTTTTTGATAAAAGACAGCACGACCCCCATTCTCTACCTTCCCTATTCACCCAGTCTTGTTCCCAACAACTTTTTTTTGTTTCCCTGTCTTCAAAGGGAAACATTTTGCCAATGTGGAAGAGGTGAAACAAAAAATGACGGAATCCCTAAAAGATATCCAAACTGACAAGGTCAAAATCTACTTTGAGCAGTGGAAAAAGAGTTTCTATAGGTGTATTGCATCAAACGGAGAGTACTTTTAAGGTGACTGACGTTTAAACCTGTAAGAAAAAATTATGCACTTTTTTATAAATAAATTTCATTTTGGGGACTTCCCCCATATCTTAACCAATTTTCTATTGTATTAGTCAATGGTAAACTCCTTATTGTTTATAATGAGACTAGCATTTTACTTTTTACAATCACTGTATATTCTGAACCAATTTGAAAAGGAATTGTATAAAACTTGGATATTAAATCATTTTACCAAATTTCAAAACAATTTTATTAGGTATGAAGGGTACTTGTCAGTTATTTCCACCTTTCTGCCTTCAGGTAAATGGCAGGATTATACTTTGTGGTCCCTTTTTTAGTTGGGTGGGATGTGACTCATTCTAGCTAATGGGTTGTGGTGGAAGTGGTTTGTGTCCTTCCCAGGCTAGAGGATATAGTGACTGGTACAAAACTTTCCAAAGTTTTCTTTCCATCTGCCCTGAGTTCACCTCTCTCTTTCTAACTGAAGGGTAGATATCTCGGGAGAGATCAAGAGGTCATAGACTGGTTGGGTGCAATTGTGTGCACCTGTAGTGCCAGTTCTTCAGAGGCTGAGGCAGGAAGAACCATCCAGAGTTTGGCAAACAGATAATTGGTTCTTCCAGCTACAAGGCCCCTGCCCACATTGCACTAAGGGTTCAGCAGTTTTTGATAAAAGACAGCACAACCCCCATTCTCTACCTTGAGCCCAGGAATTTGAGGCCAGCCTGGGCAACAGAGCAAGACCCTGTCTATAAATTGATTTGCCCAAAACCCTCTGTGCTGTTTTGAAACTTCTATACTCATGGTCTTCAGTCAGCATCTCATTGCTTCAGTAAAGTTGTCACTTCTTGGTTCTCAGCTTCCTTAAATGTCTGTGTTCCTAATTTTTAGGTACACGGTACTGTCCTTCCAAATCTCTCAAGACTCTTTTTTTCTTTTATTATTGGATATTTTCCCACTTTCTTCCATATAACTGTAGGTGATCCTCAAAATTCTGACTTCATGTCTCATCTCTGCTCTGCCAATATTTTTCCCTTTACATCAGTCATCGCCTCAACACAGAAGATGCCCAATTCTACACTTCTAGAAAAATTCCTAACTACCTGCTACACATCTCTAAGACATTTATGCACACCCCCACATCAATGTCTTTTTTTTCCTGTGTCTTTCCTGTTGCCATTTCCCCATCTAGAGTTCCTTTGTGATTTCAGCCTGTTGAAATCCTGCTTATATTTTAAGCCTTAAATACAACTTCCAGTTTGAAGCTCATCCAGGCCTTTTTAACCACATTTGATAGCTTCATGTTTTGACCTCACATGGCACACTCTGGGTATCCCTAGCTTTTGGGACTGATTTTTATTGCATATATATATATGTAGGTTTTTCATATAATTATCTCTGCACCATAGATCATGATTTACTCACATAATACTATATATCAGGGTGACAAAAAGTATACATATCTCAAGAGATGTTATCTATGTATACTTTTATGTGTAGCATGATGTTCACTCATGATGCTCATTCATGATGCACACATGCATGATGTTGATCAAATGAATGCTAACGTCACTGTGCGACAGGCATTACAGTCAAAGAAAATGGTGGAAGCACAGTTGTTTGAGGAGTGTAAGACCATTTTGAAATGGCATTTGAAACTGGAGAATGTTGTGGAAGTACAACGACAATGGAGGTATGAGTATGCAACAGAACCTCCAACGCCCCTAAAAATTGTATGCATTCGTGGTAAGTTTGAGATGCATGGTGCTGTGTGTGATGTGCACAAGGGAAGATCCGGGAGGCCTCGCCATCAACAAGTCCTGCAGTAGCTTGCCATCATCAGAAGTGTCTGGAGGCTGATGGCACCCACTTTGAGAACCTCTTGTAATTGCAGAAGTCAAATGTGACTTGTATTCATTCATCTTTTGTTATCAGTGTATATTGAGTATTACAATTTTAATAGTTTTTTCCTTTCTTAAAATGTGTGTACATATTTTTGGCACCCTCTGTATATGCTAAGGATATGTAGCTTTCCCCCTCTCTAACGAAGCAGATGATCCTCAAAAGCCACCACCCACTGATGTGAATACACACAGTAGTAAATGGCAGAGCATGACTCTGTTTTTGTAAAGAAGTATATGGTGAGTGTGGTTATGCATATGTGTCTGGATGTAGCCCCTCACTGAGAATAAATGATTCATGTGTGTAGCAACACTAGAAGTCCCCATGCTCTGAGGCCTCTCATGTGAAAGTCCAACTTTCACCCTGATGTCCCTCTCTGATTTTTACCTTGAGGAGTCTTAGAGGAAGGGAGCAGGAAGAGTCTCCCTTAATCAGCACTTTTGTATCCCTTCTGCTCAAGTGCCCAATGCTTGAATTTGCTCAAGCATTTTGTCACAGCCATTTTCTGTGTGACTGCCAATCTACTCTAGACCACTGACTACTATCCTCTTATCCCTCCCCAGGTATCTGGAAAGGTTGCTATTTCCCTCAGTTTCATGGGGGGAGCTGTAGGTCCCCGGAGCAGTTGGCAAGTGCTTTCTTCTGAGCAGGTATGTCCAATCCACAGCCCACTGGCCACATGTGGCCCAGGATAGTTAGTAATGCAGCACCACAAAATCTTTTAACATCATGTGTTTGTAGCATTTATCATCTTCGTGGCCCCAAGTGCAGTTCCATTTTTTAAGTTCAGAATCATGTCGTTTTCATGACATCACTCTGCTGTTTTCATTATGAAGCACATGAAGAACAAATTTGGACAAACAATTCTAAAGAGCACCTTGAGAACTCACTAAGAATTGCAACCACTTCCATTGAACCAGACACTGATAGATAAGTTTTACAAAAACAAGGTCAAATTTCCCACTAGTTGCATATTGTTCTCATTTTTTAAAACTTTATAATAAAACTATTAAAAAAGAAGTCTTACTATGCATGTACTCTAACTATATTATATAATTTGTTTGTGGCCCAAGACAATTTCTCTTTACTCAGTGTGGCCCAGGGAAGCCAAAAGGCTATTTGATGCAGCCCAGGGAAGCCAAAATGTTGGAACCTCTGTTCTATAGCATAGCTCTCTTTTATCCAGAGCACACAGGTTTTAAAAGGAGAAACCAGGGGATGGTCAGGAGATAATCAAGTCCAGTCTCACACTCTCCCTCTACCTGTTTCCTCCGATCTTTGGATGCTGGAGCTCAACTTATCTATTGTTAGAAAACAGTATACCCCTTCTGTATCTCTCTCCAGTCTTCTTCCTCCAGCCCAGTCTCTTTCAGGGAGCCTGATTTCATGTGACAGATCCCACAAACTGGAAGCCCATCCACAAGACAGATTTAAGTTTTCTCCCACAATTCTAGGCTCATGAAGATCAGGTATATCTGGACTTCTGTTTCAGTGTTCAGAATACTCTCTGATGTTCAGGGGGCTGCACCACCAGAGGCTCACGGACAGCCTAGGTGTCTGGACTGCCTGATGCCACATACAATCCAACAGAGTCTCTGCTCTGATCCACACAAACATGGATTTGCATGCAGAGAAATGCCCATAAGGGTGCACAGAAAAATGCTACTTTTTGAGTATTGATAATTAATTTTAATTTATTTTTGCAAAATTGTTTTGAATATGCTTTGACCCTTTGCATTACATATATGTTTTAGAATGAACTAGTCAATTTCTACCAAAAAATTCTGACAGAGTGTATATTATTTACATATACAGAAAAACCTGAATAAAATCTTCTAGAAAAGGAAACTTGTAACTGAATTTTACTAGAGCACAATATTTTGAATTTTTAGCCCTTTTATCTCTAAAAAAATTATTGTGGTATGACATTTAACAAAGGTTTTTTTTTTTTTCCCTCAAGGGTGTTACAATTTATCAGGCCTATATACCCAATGTTCAATCATGACCAAAGAGAGGTAAAGAATAATATTTATGAAAAGTAGATACTCTTACAATCCCTCTTAACAACAGACAAAGGATGAAGGTTTACTCTTTTTTTGTCAGGAAGGGAGTCACGTTAAGATCCTACAGTTTGGAGAAGGTTGAAGGGAGTGATGTCATCCTGGTCATTTAGAGACTTATCTGGTGCTATAACACACACTCCACACAATGTCAGTAGTCTCAATAATACTTTATTGAAAAGAGTAAATTATTCATGTTTGTTAATTTAAAAATTCAGCGTTCAAACAGCCTATGACTTACTCAAATTTCTTTAGAAACTAAGAATGCTATGTTGTGAGACAATGTATGATTTTGGTTGGTGTGTTTCCTGCATAAGTAAAGACACCAAGAACTACGTAAGATGCAATTTACAACTCTTGAGAAGAGACTGAGTTTAATTACATCAGAGAGCAATCTGGGTTTCCTTTATGTTTAAAAATGGCTATGATAAAATAATTTTGACACCTAACTTCAACCATATTGCTTTTGGGGTGAGATCTTGTTGACTGGCATGCATCAACTACTAAACAGTCATATTCTAGGAAGATTCTGTGGCAGTTTTGTCCCAACGGACTAGTTAAAGGGCCTAAAGATCCAGTTTCATTTGGGTTTTAACTGCTGAAAATTCAATCCTATTTCTTTGAGAGGACCATGGAATTAAAGAGCTAATAGGTTTTTAAGCTCATCTATGTGCCAGAGAGAAGATGATTGCAGCAAAATTCATAATTAGCAACAGGTAACTGACATTTCTGCCTGTTTTCTCTTCCAGCCTATGCTAGTTCTGTGGGTAACTACTCTGTGTTTGAAAAACAGATGAAGGAATAAGTCTTTCAGGCCAGTGCATTTCAAATTGTAAACAAGGTATTACTGTAGTATAATTTATTATGTCTTTTTGTTCTATCTAATATTTGTAAAAATGCCAGTATGTGTTAATTTTCAAGTGGGCATGTTCTTGGAGTCACATTGGAGGTAATCAATAGGGAGACAGGGTAATTTATTCAGACTTTCTTTTCTAGCTTCCCTTACAGCTGATGTCTTGTCAGTGCAGGATAGTTTAGTTTAGTGCACTCAGAGTTATAGAAAATTAAAACCAGAATGCCTAGCATGTAGAGTTTGCATAGCTGAGGATTTATATGAAACTTTTTATAGTTTTTATTTGCTGATATTTTTCTTCACATTTCAAGTTAAAAAAAAAACCTCATTTTTATTCCTTTGCTCATATGAAACTAGAAAATAGGTCTAGATATTAATAAACCTCAAAAGTTTAAAAAATATTTGGTCTATTCATTGTGTACCATAAAACTTAAGGGATATTTGACTCTGTCATCTATAATACTTTTCTTCTTTTTAAGGAGACTGTTGTAACGCTGGAAACGACTAGCCATGTGTAACCCAAGGGTGGTTTGGTTAAGAAGGCTGCAGCTTTTTACCCTATTTACTCAGGCAGCTCTCAAACCAGCAATGCCTCCAGTGATCAAGGACCAGCCTTTCAACATTTTCTGGGCAGCCCCAACAATGTATTGTAACCATTTTTTCAATGTGGATATAAATCTTCAAATATTTAACATTATATCAAATCCATTGGAGACTCAGAGTGGAGCCACAGTTGCCATATTTTACCCAAATGAATTAGGGTATTACCCTTATTTCCTTCAAGGTGGAAAATCTTTTAATGGAGGAATACCGCAGAATGCGAGCCTTTCTAAACACCTCAGGAAAACCGCCAATGACATTGCAAAAGCTGTCCCTTGGTGGAGATCAGAAGTACTTGTTGTTATTGACTGGGAAAGTTGGAAACCCCAATGGGATAGAAATTGGGGCAGCAGAATCATATATAAGAACCACTCCTTAGCCTTCACTAGAAACCACCATCCTGACTGGTCAGAAACAGAAGTGAAAACAGCTGCCCAAAAGGAATTTGAAAATGCTGGAAAGAGTTTTATGAACATTACTCTCACACTGGCTTTAGAAATGAGACCAAAATGTTTATGGGGCTTTTATCTCTATCCAGACTGCTATAATTATGATTACAGGATGAATCCGGAGACATACACAGGTAATTGCCCAAAGGATGAAATTTTCCGCAATGATCAGCTCCTGTGGCTGTGGAAAAAAAGCACAGCACTTTATCCTTCAATACATTTGGATAAAATATTGAAGTCAAGTTTAAATGCTTTGAAATTTGTCCATTATAGAATTAGAGAAGCCATGAGAATTGCTGAAATGGCTAGACATGACTATGTTTTGCCAGTTTTTGTTTTCTCCAGACCATTTTATTTGCATAGTACTGAAGCTCTGTCACAGGTAAGAAAAGGTCAGTCACTGGCATTAAGAATGAAAATCTAGTAAAATGACTATATAAAGCCTATAAATAAATGTTTTAGAATGTTTGCTTTCCCTTAATAATGAGCTGCTCTTCTACTGTTAAAGGCAAATATTTCTTCAAATGTCAAATCAATTCTGAAACAGTGTTGCTGACAATTAGATGTATACTTAAAACCGTTCGGATGATGATTCTTACCAGCTCAGCATTCTCAGGAATTTATGCAGATCACTTGTTAAACTTGAGTTAAATAATGTAACAGGTAGATTAATTTTAATCAGGAAGAAGTTTTAGAATCGGCTTCTTAATATGAAAGGGTAGCAGCGATTTTCCATATAAAAACATACAAAATAGAACTTGGGCTAAATTATTAACTACATTTTTTATTACTGCATTTTTATGTTTTAATTGATTAGGCTAACTGAGAAAACAACACATTCTGTTGATTTTTGTCTTTAAGAGTCTACAATGCAATCTAGTGGTTAATGTCAAGGCATTAAAAGTGGTTTTATGTAAATAGACAGATTTTGCCTTTAAACTTGACATAATATAGGAGGCCCAGAGAGTTGGAATGAACTTGTTTGGAAGAAAATGAGTTTGCAGACATTGGAAGTGTTCAAGTTTTACCTGAGTTGTCACTTAGGACATTATTGTAAGGGTGCAGTCATTGGATGGGTGGCTAGATAAGAAAACTCTTATCTTCATCCATATCTGAGAGCCAAGAATTCTTTATTCCAGTATCCAACACAGAAACAGGGCTGTTGGATAGACAATGCACAGTTCACTGTCTTAGACACCTTATGTTTGAGACCGAAGGCATTTAAAAGTAGTAACAAATCTTCCTCAAATATTTCAGAATAGGATCTATTGACTCAAATATTATTAATTAAACTTGAGATTTTCATCATGACAGGATTACTCAGTATCATTCAAAAGGGAGTGTTTATTCAACAAGTTTAGAAAAAAAATAACTGTGTCATCCCAGAAAAAACTTGGATGAACCTCACAGGTGTCTAATCTACTTCCTACCAAAACATATTTCCTTTCTTACCTGGGTTGGTCTTCTCATTTGATGTCTTGTGGGGGTTCTCTGTTTCTCTTATGCTTGGCTAGTCACATCTCTGGTGAGATGGGGAAAGTTTTCTTGGATTACCTCCTGGGATACTTGCTTCAGGGTATTCTCCATTTCTCTTTCTTATTCTTGAATATCAATCAGGTATAGGTTCGGCCCCTTGCTATAATTGCACATCTCTTGTAGGTTTTGTTCTTTCTGAGTCTTCTTTCTAAATTTTTTATAGACCAGGTTAATTCCATGTTCTGGTTTTCAAGTTTGAGATTCTTTCTTCAGTGAGATTAATTCTTCTTCCATGCTTGCCATCTTGTCATTTATTTCCTGGATGAAATTTTTTATTGCCAAAATCTCTGTTACAAGTTCTTTCAGTGTTGCATCTTGTCATTCTTGAGTCTTATTCTCTCTTTCCATCCATTCCCTGATCCCTGTCATATTCTTGGGCCAGTCGTTGGTGACTTCCATTGTTTTAGCACCAGGGTCTGATTTTTCAGGAGTTCTGTCTTTGGTATACTTGAAATTGCCTGTGGTCTTCCTTTGGGTTTTCCTCATTTGTGACAGATTTCTTGTTTTTCTCTTTAGTTCTGTTATTCAGTGTCAGTGGGAGAGGCTTTCCCTTCTGATGTTTGCTCAGCTCTCTAATCTTCTCAGATCTGGGCTCTGGATATCTTCTATTTTGAAATAGGATGGTGGATGGGAAGCTTTGCTGTTTTGTGTAGTTTTTGAAATTCAAATAAAGTAGGGGATAGGGTGTTAGGATTCAGAAACTCCTTACAAATTAGTGTTCACTTATTGTGGTATGTGTTCCCCGAGACTCACTCCCTACCACCACTCTATATGATGATGCAAAGCAGAAACCAATGCAAAAAACTATTAAACACACACACAGACATACAAACAAACCCCTAAACAAACTGGAATAAAGGCAAAGTGTAACAAAACAAACAACAACAAAAAACCTAGAAAACTAAACACACACACACATGCCTAGCACAAAGTGAATAGAGAAGGAAAACAGAAAGACTGGAAAAATAAATAAATAAATAAATAAATAAACAAACAAACAAACAAATAAATAAAAGAATTCAGATCAAACCCTCACATCTATATTGACACACACCTTAAACTATAAAAAATGAAAATAAAAAACCCAGAAGAACAAAGGAGTAAGAACAAACCAACAACAACAACAAAATTGAAAGATGAACACTCAATCATTCACATACACACATAAACAGAAAACAACAAATAAAAGAAGAAAGAAACAGAAAAAGAAAAAAATTTTGGGAGGAATGCAGATCAGACCCTCACATACACATTCATGCACAAAGGAAAAATATTTTAAAAATAGATTAGCAAACAGTGAATGAATTTTTAAAAATTAAAAATTAAAAAAGAAAGAAAGAAAAAAAACCCTGCCCTCTTGTGGCAGGCTCTGTAACTGTTACTCTAATCAGTTCTCTTCTGCAGAGCCTCCTCTTTCACTCGCAGTGTCGGGAGCAGGGAAGAAGGAGGGGCAGTGGAGGTGGGTGGGGCTGCAGTCTTCCCCTCCCGCTCTCATATGGTTGGGGGTCTCCTCCGGTGGGGAGGTTCAGGATTATCTCTTCTCCAGGTATGTACTCTTGTTGGGGGTGCCCCAGCCAGACCTATCCTGGAATGGAGTTCTCCTATTGCGACTGATGTCCAGGCTCCTCCTGGGTTTGTTCCTCTCAGTTGTGGCCCAGCTATGTGGATCTGACATTCAGAGGATTGCTGGGGAGGAGGGGATTTGGGTCAGTCCCAGACTCACCACTAATTTCTTTGGAGTCTTTCCTCATCCTTTTCTGGCCACACCCTTTGTCCTGGCTGGATCAAGGTTGGGGGTGGGGCGCCTGGAATGCAACACTCATCAGGTCCCTCCAAAGTTTATGCTTTCAGGATATTCCCTCTGCGTCATGATCAATCCCTGAGTTGTTGATCCACCAGTCACAGAGATCGGTTCTGTTGCTCTGTGGTAAGCAAGTCGAAGTGCTTTCCTGCTCCACCTTCAAGATGGTGATGGGGTACCTCTCTTGTCCTCTTCCCTGCTGCCAGTGTCCTGCCAGGCACTGAAGTGGTGAAGCTAAGCCTGGAGCCAGCAGTCTCTCCTGCCAATGGTGAGGGAGAGCCTGGGGCGATAGTCTCTCCCTGCTGCTTTTCACAGGAAAACTTTTGTCTGTTAAAAAAAAATTGGTGTTCAGCTTCTGTGACCTGGGAAGAGCCGGGGACCAAACAGAAAAGCTGCAGCCCCAGCTATTATATCAGGGGCCTGGCCACTTGCTCTTGAGCCCCCACTTAGACAGTCTTTCCCAGCATTTTCTTCCCAGGAAGGGTTTTGTTGATTTAAAAAAAAAAAGAAAAGAAAATGGTGCTCAGCCTCTGCATCCCAGGAATTGCTGGGGTCCAAGTCCAGCAGCTGTGGCACCAGGCGCTGCACCAGGAGAGCCCTGGCCATTAGCTCCCAGCTCTCACTCAATCAGCTACTCACATGCTGACTCGTTCACCAGCACATACACAAAATTTTCCATACACTCACTCACTCACACTGAGACTGGCATAGTCCAACTGACTCGGCCGCCATCTTCTCAACTCCGATTTTTTTTTAAACCAACTCTGCTGGGTATTTTCTTTCAGAAGTGTCTCAATTTAAATAATAAACTAGATTTATGTTTAAGGAATGTGATACTGGTTATTTTTGTGGAAGAACGATTTCTTTTTTTTGTAGTAATACCTAGATGCATTGCAGAACACAACTACTGTTACTGGGACATTTTACAATGCAGAAAAGCTTGCAGAGGCATGCCATTCAGTCCAGTCTTTGAGCAATTTACCTCTGCACTGGATCTCTGTCTCTATACATTGTAAGAGAGAAAAGAATGCAGATGGCTTCATCACAACTTATCTTTTAAAGTTGCAAATGTGTGTTTTGCTGGTACTAAGATATTTTTGTAGTTGTCCTAGCAGTTTAAAATGGCATTTTTCTTTGTGTTTAGATTGTGCTTGTATACAAGAATTCATAATCCTGTGTGCTTTCCCACAAGGAGTTACTGGTAGTTCTCTGGATGGACTACACCCTTGCTCACATCTAAGCCTCTGTCCTTATTCTGCCTTCTGGATTTGAAATTCTGTTCTCTCTAGTCTGTCGTATGAATTCATACTCATTTTCAAAGACCAATCTGAACTTTAACTTATTCAAGGAAGCCTTCTCAGACTCCTCCATGCAGTACCAAGCACTTCCAACTTATATGTGCTGGTGTTGCTACTAATATAAAAATCAATCTATTATATTTGTTTATATGTCTGTCTCAACCACAAGACTAAAGTACCTCCTCAAAAACAGGAACTGGGCTCCATTTCATTTTTATATTCTCAGTGTCTAAAACATTGCCTGGATCATTATAAACACTTATCAAATAAATGTAAGAATCCAAGACAGAATCACCTTTTCCAATTGTGCTATATAATCCTTTGTTTTCTTTTTAGTATGACAGCTTTAATTTTAAAAATCATTTTTTCTAGGCATTTGAAAAATTATTTGTTTATTTAAGTTGACATACAATTATAGTGTGCATTTATCATGTACAACTATACATGAAATGTACATACATTGTGGTATTAATAAATCTAGTTAACTAATAAATGCTTGACCTTATGTAGTTATTTTTGTGGTGAGAACACAATATTTGTTCTCATTAACTATAGCCACCATGCTATACAGGACATAGCTTGAGCTTATTTTTCCTCCTGTCTAACTGTAGTTATGTATCCTTCAACCAACATCTCCCCAGCCCGCTCTCTCTCCTACCTATACTAGCCTCTGATAGCCACCATTCTACTCTAGTGCTACAAGATTAACTTTAAAAAATTCTACATATGAATGAAATCATTCAGTATTTGTCTTGCTATGTAGTCCTTTGTTTTAGAAACAAAGATAATATCGTTCATGCATTATTTACTGCAGATGATGGGTTGTGTCTTATTACTAACTATTGTGAATTGTCAAAGATTAAATTTGATTTGGCAGAAACTACTCCTGACACTTGTGTTTTCTAGGAAGACTTGGTGCATACAATTGGTGAAAGTGCCTCTCTGGGGGCAGCAGGGATAATATTGTGGGGAGAATATGAATATTCTGCTTCGAAGGTAAGTAATGCTTTCTCTGTCAGCATCTTAAATATATTCTGGATATTGGTCTTGATTTTAAAAATGTTTTTGCTTCATAGCCAAATTTGTGCTATCTGCTCACTTGACTTTCATGAAGTTAAAAAAGGACAGTTAAAAAAGCATTGCTTGAGCACCTACTCCATACCAGCCACTGTGGTTAGTAGAAGGGTCAAGAAAACAATCTTTCTAATCAGTCAGCAAGTGAGAAACTAATGTTGTACCCAAAGTCCTGTATTCGAGAGACCACCAAAGAGCCAGCTCCGATGCAAACACACGAGGGTCTTTATTCAGGCTCAAGTCTGGGCTCCCGTCCATAACCGGCGCAGCGGCACAGGAACGAGAGCCCCGACCCAGTAAAGCAAGCAGCTTTTATACATAATTACGAGGGAGTGGAGGGGTTTTACAAACTTGTTCATACAGGATTGGGTAGAACGGCATAAACCCAATTACAGAGATGCTGAGTGGTTGGTTTGTATTTGGTTTGCGCGGGCTTGGCTTGGCTGACCATGATTAACTACTAACGGTCAAGTGGGCAGAGTGGAATTTGTTAAGCCATCTGGAATGCTAGTTTGCTAGGGGAACCCATGAACATGTTTTACGAGATGTGCATAGCCTGTCCGTGCCTGGCCCTTAATGGCTAGGGTGGTTAGTGTGGAGGCATCTGGAATGCTAGATAAGGTTTACACAGTTACTGTGACTGTGCACAAGCTGGGTCTTGGGCTCGAAAAGCATGTAAGCATTTAAGCAGGTTTGAAACAT